>MU223746.1:3196612-3209378 GCA_018584345.1 Thuja plicata
AGCTCAGTCAAACAGTTAGGCTCTTTCTTCAGTCGCGTGGTCTCGTGATTAAATGGTGGTTAAGAGATAACAGTCACGACCATGCGACTAACTGTTTGATGTTAGTAGAAATACTCAGTCGGGTTGTAGCTAGATAAGGTGGGATGACTCAGTTGTTCAGAAAGGGTTACATGGACAAAAGAAAAGATGACATCTGTCACAGGGCTAATGGTTGTCGCCTGATCGCTTGATGAAGAAGGAGGATCATGCGATAACAAGACTAAGGTATGCATCCCTCAGTCGCGAAGTCTCCTGATGTTTTAAGGGCATATGAGATTCTAAGGCGATTAAAAGACAGCCGTCCGATGCAAGGGACAGATGATCTGATGGTGGTCGCCAAGTCTGGTGATGCAAGTGCCCTAAAGGGAAAGTTCTCCCGACTCAGCGCCTTGGGGCAGTCGGATTATCGCTAGAAAGGAAAATGGGCACGTGCTTCAAGTTAAAGGTAAAGACTATGGATCACCCGACTCAGCGACTAAGGGTTGTCGTGTTATCTTGTAAAGAGGCATGAGCATCTGGCGATCAAGCGACAAACCGTGACAGTTAAAAGGTAGCAGTTAGGCGCTGGGTCGCAAGAGGAATGATGAGTTAAGTAAAATGACTCGCGACTTCGATTTTACACGGTCGCCTTGTCGCCAGAGGTAACTCAGGTTGGCCAGGGGTTAAGAAAAGCACAGTGTCGCTAGGTCGTGAGATATAACCATGATTAATAACTGAGTTCTGCGACTTAGAGACTAGCCGTTGTCGCGTGGTCGCCTGATTTGAATTTTGAAATTCTGGCGGCAGATTTGGCACAGAGAGCACTCAGCAGCCATGATTCCTGTTTTCTCATCTTCCAGATTTGATCAGAGGAGGTTCTAGTCACAGAGGAAAGAGCAGAGTTATGACTGAGTTCTAGAAGTACCAGGAGAAAGGAGAAGTCTTAGGCGGTGACAAGGAGAACACATGGCCATGCACTGTTCACGGACAAGAGAGGCAGTTATTACAGAGGAGTATAGTTGAACAGGTGTGCATGACTATTCAGACTGAACATAAATGATGCTAGCCGCCGTCTACCCAAATCTGATTTCCAGTTGCCAGATCGAGGGGGTCAGGAAAATATCTGTGAATGTCTTTTGACTCGGTCATTCTCGACCGCCTTTTTCTCTCTCTTTTCCTCTTTCCTGTGTTTTAGGGTTAGGGTTTCCAGGACCATCCGAAGCTTGTTGCATCCTAAGGGATCCCAAGATGGTCATAACCCTATATATTGCAGAAAAGTTGGAAGTTGAAAAGGTTGGAAGGTAGTCTGATACTTGTAGTATTTTTGCTCCTGTGTCTATTTCTTTCACCCATCTACTTCTCTTCTGATTCTATGACAGCTTGCTGTTATCGTAATTACCTTGTGCCTCATTTTGTGTAATTCATGTTTATCCTCTTTTACAATCAATAACTGAGTAGATGTTTTACCCCTTATTGATCAAGCTGATTCTGGTTCATTGTGTGTTGTGTCTATTTCGCTTGAATTACTGTATTGTGAAGTTTTCTCTTCCCTTGTAGTAATTTTAGTCTCTGACCTTCACATGTTTGCTAAAAATCATGTGGTAGAAGTTGTATTAGTTGAGTTATATGGATGTGTAGTGCAGTTTCAAGGCAGAAGAAAGTAGGCCCTATCTTGGTGTATCACCTTTCCCTTTTCAAGTAATTTGGTTTTTGCATCTCCTTCTCCCTTTTCCTTGCGAGAGATAGTTCTAGGTGCATCCTGATAGTAGAGGAAGCCGGCCTTCTCCGGAGATTCAACCTCGTAGTTCAAGTCCCACAGCTTGGAGGTTGATTCCATGTTTCACTAGGTTGCTGTTAGAGAAGCTTTCAGCAAGGGTGCAAACCTAAGTGACAACAGTATCTTGTGGCAGTTCTCCCTCATTATGCCACCCTTATTCACCCTCCTATGATTGAGACTCCCTTGAATCCATCCCAACAATTGATCAATGTGGAGGTTGAAGAAGAAAATACAATAGGGTGCCCAAAGCGATCCTCTACCTTAGGCCCAAGAGCAGATATACCATCCCTCTTGGCCTCATGTGGCCTTATGCCATCCATATGAGGTGGTGTGCCTAGCGAGGAATTCTATAGCTGTTCTCCCTCCTTGTATACCCTTCCTCACCTTGCCATGATTGATTTCTGCTATTTAGAAATCCATATTATTACTTATGTCTAGTATACATGATGTTATGTGCCAAATATATTATCCTATGTTAATATGTAAAGAATTGTGCATTATATTTCTGCACATATCAGGCATACATATGAAACATATATTCATGCATTCTACAATAAACAAGAATGTCACTGTCTGTTAATCAAAAAAATATTCTGATCGGATCCTGATCACTGGTATTCGATTGCTAATGCTTTTTTGAAGTTTTTGTCTTTATGTTAATCATAGCTCCTTATTAAAATAGAATCACTGTCTAATTTATTGTTGCTGCTTTTGTCTTAACTTGCCGCTCTTGAGGTTTATCTCTGCTTATATCTGCTATTATAACCTACAATAGTTTTTTCCCTTTTGATTCCTTAAACTCTATCTTACATACCCTTTTCTTATGCCCCATCCCACCTTTCCTTGAAAGAAGGTGACCTTTCATAATTAGGGACGACTTCAAAAGGGCATTGCTCTTCCCAAAGTGGGTGACTTCTATTTTATTTTTATGTCCCCAATAAAAGGAAAGTGTTTTAATTAAATTAATTTATTAAGTGGTCCCAAATTTAAATAATATCTTACGGGCTACTTTAATTAATTAGTTTAATTATAAAATAAAGTAATAAAATAATAAATAAAGTTATGTTGGCTCATTGTAACCTTCCAGATACTTCTTGGAGCTCTTTATAAGGCCATGGTTGGCATTGTAGGAAATCGTGGAGTTTATTTTCTTGTGTATTTGCAATTGCAGTTGGGATTCAATGTTCGTCATTTCGTAGGTGCAAGATCCTCCCTATTTTGGCATTCGCAGTTTCGGTGGGAGTCACTCCTCACCCTGTTCTGCCTGTTGGTCCAAATTTGTGAAGTCTTCAATTGAAGACAAATTTGATGTAACCTGAGATATATCTTAATAATTTGAAAACACAAGTTCTCTTCGTGGCGATTCATTCCAGTTAATGGTGTGTGCTTTGTTTTAAAGCGTTATTCATTAGCGATAATATATTTATTGAGTCTTATCTATTTGTGCAAATTTGATCCGTCTAGCGGAACCATTAGTTGAAGTCACTGTACAGATAAGGAGCCTCTACCGAACAATGTGGAGATTGACTTGTTCGTACGACCGGACATCGTTAGTACATCGTCAATACACTGTCGTACACCGTTAGTACATTAAGGTAGTGATCGTACATTGTCGGTACATTACAAAGGCATTGTACATGTCAGTACATTATAGTTGTATCAGAGCTGGCGGTCTTGCCAACCTGTTGGGTAACATTGGATGTAGACAAGATCTCAATCAGTAGATAGGATGGGGGAATCAAGCACTGAAATGATGACATTGCTAGGATGGGGGAATCAAGCACTGAAATGATGACATTGCTACGGAGCTAACAAGAGGACAACTCAGTGAGACCTTGGGGAAAGGACAACAACTCGGTGAGACTTTAGCAAAGGGTCAACAACAAATTGGCGAGACACTTCAACTTTTAGTGGAAGAAAGGACAAATGGAGATCATAATGGGCACGACGATATTTCTGTCAATGAGAGGCCCCATACACAGCGTTCGCACACACGCCCAATGATGTCGATGTTTCCTCAAAGGATTGAACAACGCAGAGAACAAGAGCCTACCTTCTTAGAGATGCAATATCAATTTAGGCAAGATTGGTTTGATTTTGGATTTGGAGTAGAGCTACCCTTCAAGGATTATGTGGATTTGCGGATGAGGTATTCTAAGAGCCATGGCCATCACAATAATGACATCAAGCGGAAGATCAACAAGCTGAACTTATCTACTTTTGATGGGTTTGGGAAGACATCAACAAGAGCATGGGTACAAAAAGCGGATACCTACTTACAGCTCAATATGATGCCTAAAGATGAAGCAATCAAATTTGCAGCTTTGCACTTGGAGAGAATTGCTCATGAATGATGGCACCGTGGGATGGTTACCCTCGGTCATGATCGAGTCACTTCATAGGCTGATTTCATAGAGAGACTCATTGATTGCTTTGATGGGAAGGATCCAAAACTCAACTTCAAAGAGTTGGCACATCTAAGACAAACGTGACTGGTGGACAATTACATTTCAGAATTTCAAAGGTTGTCAGTGTTGGTTATTGACATGTCTGAGCGAAGAATTGTAGTCCTGTTCATGGATAGATTGATGGAACCCCACAAGGGCTGGGTCAAAGGTTTCAATACCAACACACTCATGAAGGCATACAAGAAGGCACATAACATGGCTACTTCATCCTCCAAGAGTCACGCACATCCCCAACCACCTCTCCCACAAGAGGATAAGGACAAGAAGCCATTTCAAAAGAAACCTCCAATGGATGAGGCCACTCGTCAAGAGCTCCGGAGGAGGAAGCTTTGTTTCACTTGCAAGGAGCCTTGGGAATTGGGTCACTGTTGTCTTGGCAAGGGGAAGATTCATTTCATTGAGGTGGTAGCCGACTATGAGGAAGAAAGCAAAGAACCCAAAGTGAAAGAGCAAGAGACTAATCATGGGAAGAGGATCACCACACTTGTGCGAAAGGGTGGTTCCTTTGCTACACTTTTTGCGACTTCTGGATGTTGCGTATTTGGGGTCCGTGGCATACTTAAGGGGGAGCGAACCAGTCATGCTTGATAGTGGGGCCACACTCAATTTCATTAATTCATCACTTGTCACCAAGAGGGATTTGCACATGGTAGAGCATGAGATCAAGGTGCCAGGACGAACTTTACTACCTTGCACTCCTGTGATTCCGCAGTTGAGCATTACCATGGGTAACTACATAGTGGCAAATGATTTCGTTGTGGTAGATTTGGATGATACAGATGGCATATTGGACATTCAATGGATGGGGACTCTCAACAAATATACACAAAGTTTCAAGAGGATGGATTTTTCATTTGAGTTGGACGGCAAGAAGGTGGTACTCAAAGGGATGTTCAATAGAGGCCCAAGAGATATTTCAGTGAAGAGGATGGAGGCAATTTTCAGACACGATAAGATTCAGGCATATGACTTTGACACTCAGAATGTGAAAGGGAAGAAGAATGTGGTGACCAATGCTTTACCCGAGAGACCTTCCATTTGCTCCTTGTTTCAAGTTTCAAAGGATTGGAGGGCTCATTTGTTGGTTGAGTACTCCAAGAACACCTTTGCTTATCAATTGATGGACGGACAGATTTAGGATGATCAGTACAGGGTCGTTGATGATGTCATCTACTACAATGACAAGATCTATTTGGTACCAGACTCAAAGATGAAGAAGATGATTGTAGGGAAGATTCATGATCTACCCCTAGCAAGATTCCTAGGATCGAGTTTGCAATTTCTTGAGGGCAAGCAATCTCTAGGCGGGGAGGACTGTAATGTCCCCAATAAAAGGAAAGTTTTTAATTAAATTAATTTATTAAGTGGTCCCAAATTTAAATAATATCTTACGAACTACTTTAATTAATCAATTTAATTATAAAATAAAGTAATAAAATAATAAATAAAGTTATGTTGACCCATTGTAACCTTCCAGACATTTCTTGGAGCTTTTTATAAGGCCATCGTTGGCATTGTAGGAAAAGTGGAGTTTATTTTCTTGTGTATTTGCAATTCTAGTTGGAATTCAGTGTTGCTCATCGTTTCGGAGGTGCAAGATCCTCCCTATTCTAGCATGCGCAGTTTTGGTGGGAGTCACTCATCCTATTCTGCTGGTTGGTCCAAATTTGTGAAGTCTTCAGTTGAAGACAAGTTTTATGTAACCTGAGATATATCTTAATATTTTGAAAACACAAGTTCGATTCATGCCAGTTAATGGTGTGTGCTCTATGTTAAAGCTTTATTCATTAGCGATAATATATTTATTGAGTCTTATCTATTTGTGCGGATCTGATCCTTCTGGCGGAACCGTTAGTTGAAGTCACCATACAAATAACGAGCCGCTACCGAACAATGTGGAGATTGACTTGTTCGTACAGTCGTACACTATCAATACACCATTAGTACATTGTTAGTACATTAAGGTAGTGATCGTGCATTGTCGGTACATTATAGAGTTGTTGTACACGTCAGTACATTACATTTATATGCACCTATTTAACTTCAGCACTACTCCAAGTTTTAAGGGAGTTGGCCTCATAAATAAGTTTACAACTTTAATGTAAACTTTAATGTGATCTCTAATTGTGGTTGGCCTTCACACTTAAATAAAACATGGTTGGCCTTCAAACATTAATTTAAATTTTTTTAAAACTAAATTTAATTCTCCAAAGGTGGCGGTGAACTAGGTATTACTCGACCGACATAAACCATTTGACTTTGATTTATACATATCCCTCATCGCCCCTAACATGACTATTTTCTAATTTAAAAGTTGGCTCATGAGACTAGTTAGTTGAGCCCAATCGATTTAGGAGTCAGCGCTAATAATTAAGGAAATCGATCACACATTTCTTTAATTCTATGCCGTGACATGACAAATTTATGTTATATTCATTCCTCTTCTTGTATATGGAAAAGTAATATATGACGCATGCCTTCTAGAAAAAGAGAAGCCGGACCACTTCCATTCTACAATGTGGACTAGATATTGAAAGGGTCATTAATGAATTAGTGCCATCAAGGATTCAAAGAAGTTTTTCCATGGAAAAATAGTAAAATTCTTTTTCTAAGGATGAGCAAGTCATGACTTAGGCTACATGAACATAGTTCACATAGTGGAGGCCCGCCTTTATGTAAAACTAGAAATATGTTATCATAATAATGGTGCACAAAGAGCGATGGGTGGTGTCTGAGGTGGGAAGGGCGAGGTGTGGATGGAAGAGTGGACCATGGTAGTAGAAGGGAGATTCATTGGTGGGCAGATGAGGTGGATTGGGAGTTTCCTTGGTCAAGGCAGAGGAGGGATGGTGGCCTATAGCAATGAGAACGAAGGCAGCAGATTGGTTGGGATCATCCAGATCTTGGGGAAAATGCCAATATAGATGTGGATCTTGCTGAACAATCATTACCAAAAGAGAGTGAAAAGAAGGGATTTGGAGTTGGCAAAATTATTTGTTAGGGGATGTGAAATTGAAGGGATCATGGGGCAAGTGATGGGAGACGACCTTAAGGAAGGGAGATCTCAAAGAATGAGTAAGAGGATGGAAGTTCCTTTAAAGAAGAGGAAGAGGGCATCTTGGATGAACCAACTATTGGACAATCACAATCACAATGTGAAACAAAAAACCTAGACTAGGCAAAAAGGCTTGAAGGTGGAAGAGAAATATCAAAGAACAACTAGAAATCACCGATAATGCTAAGGGACAAATGAATATGCAAGTTGGGAGTGGGGGCAGCAAGAAGGGGTTCACAAAAATGCAATTAATATTTGGAGAGGGTGGTTCCCTTCCTGGTATGCATTGATTCTCATTATGTGGGATGCCCTAATGCCCCTAACAAAAGGTGCATGATCAAGCAACAAATTGATCAATCTGTGGCTGATATTGTTCTGTTGCAGGAAACCAAGATATGAAAGGATGAGTTGGCTAAACTAATGCAGTATTGGAGGCAGTGGACCAAGATCTTTATGGAGGCTAGGGGAGCCTTGGGAGGTCTGGGTACTCTATGGAAGGAAAGCAAGATGTTAGTGGAAGGTGTGCTCATTGACTTGAACTAGCAATTGTTGAAAGTCTAAACACACTGGTGGGTGGAGAGTTTGTTTATTGTCAATGTATATGGACCCAAGAAAATTCTGGAGAAGTGTGACCTATGGTGAAGTTAACTGAGGTCCTTAACAATTTGGAAGGGATGAAGGTCATCTTTGCAAGGGACTTCAATGCTACCTTGGCTTAGGAAGAGAAGCGTGGGGGTGCGTTTGGTTTGACACGGGTTCAAATGGAGTTCAAAGATTTTGTTAATAATTATGGTCTATAGGATGTAGTTCCTAAAAATGGTTTTTTCACCTATAATAATAGGAGGCGAGGTTTTTCACCTATATTGGTCTGACATACCTACAATGGTGGAGGGTAAGATCCTAAATTTGTTTGGTTTGGATCACTTACCAATGATGTTGACCTTTACCGTGGATGGTTTTCCTAGTTGGTGCCCTTTTAAGTTTGAAAATATGTGGTTGAGGGAAAAGGAAATTTAAGAACAGGATGGTGGATTGGTGGGCCAAAGAACCTGATCGCCACAATTCTCACCTATATCATTTCTCAAAGAAGTTGCACTTTGTCAAACAATGTTTAAAGGAGTGAAACGGTCTTGCTTTGGGAACATTTTCTCTAAGGACATAACTGGAGCTTGTCTTGGGGAGATTAATGGAAAGGTGGTCAATTTGGGGATGAATGGTGAGGACTTTGAGGAATGTTCCCTTCTAAATCAATATATTGAAGCTCTTATAAGAGAGGAAATTTTTCGGAGACAAAAAACAAGGGAGACCTGGCTTAAGGATGGAGATAGGAACACCAAATATTTCCACAACTCTACTAGAGCTAGGCGGTGCTAGAACCACATCTTGGAGATTACAGGGCAAGGTGGGTCTTCCCTTGCTATGGATACTGAGATTAGCAAGGAGGCCCCAAGTTTTCTTGAAGCCTTTCTTAACAAGCAACATGTTGTTGACGACTAAGCGAGAAGGGATATTCTTAGTCACATCCCCACCCTTATCTTGGAGGATCATTATCAAGTACTCTATTGACATGTTTTGAAGGAGGATAAGAATGGATGCTTCCAACTAGGAAAGGACAACACTAGGCCTAGATGGTTTTCCTGCCAAATTTTTACATACCTTCTAAGAGATCCTTGGCAAGGATCTCATATAGGCTGTTTAAGAATCGAAGCAAAAGAAAACTATGCTAAAGGACATTAATAGCACATTTATTTCATTAATTCCCAAGAAAGAAAAGGTTGTATTGATGTACAATTTTAGACCTATCTCCCTATGCAATATGGTTTACAAGATCATTACCAAACCCTTTGCCAATCAGTTGAGGGATTTTCTTTTGTCTATTATTTTGGAGGAACAAAGTGGTTTCTCCCTAGGGCAATCAATCTTTTAAGGGATAATTATTGCCTATGAGGCAATACATACAATTCAGAGTGCAAAAGTGGAGTGGATGATTTTGAAACTGGACATACAAAAAACATACAACTAGGTTGACAAATCCTTTCTCTCATAGGCTCTTCTAAAGTTTGGCTTGGGGAGGAGTGGACAACTCCAGTGGCAAGTTGTATCTTGAACCCAAGGTTTTCAGTTTTGGTTAATGACACCCTATATGGGTTTTTTCAATCCTCTTGTGGCCTCAAGCAACAGGACCCCAATTCCCAATTCTTGTTTATTATTATAGTTGAGGCATTGAGGCATAGCATCAGGGGTGCGACTGGCAGGGGCAATTGGTCGGGCATCAAAGTGGCAACTAGGCTAGATGCAATCACGCACCAACAATTTTTGAACAATACTATACTGGTTGGTGTTGCTAGTATGGAGGCAACGGTTATCAAGAAGGTCCTCAACCAATGTTGTTAGGCTTTAGGACAAAAAATCAACTAGAAGAAGTCGAACATTTCCCAACACTGCCCCGAGGAAGCAAAGTGATATTGCTAGAATCCTGGATGTCAAGCTTGCTAAACTCTTTGCCAACCCAAACAAAGCTAAAATAGGCACTTGGAATGGTAAGTGGTTGTCTTCTGGTGGTAAGATTATGATGCTTCATGCTATGTTTGTGGTGTTTCTGAACTATGCGATGTCCTTCCTTCGCCTTTTCATTAAGCTTGGTGAGACATTAGAGCACGTGATGAGATAGTTCTTTCTGAACAAGAGCAAGGATTAGAGAAAGGTCCCTCTAGTTCTTGGGAAAGGATTTACAAATCTAAATAAGTTGGGGGTGCAAGGCTCAGAAGACTATGCACCATGAACATTGCCTTGGGTGCCAAGTTGGTGTGGAATATGTTCATTTGTAGTCATCAAAAGCCGGTTAAGATTCTATAGAACAAATATTTGGACTCAGTTGACCCTGCATGCATACTTAGTGTTCTGGATCTCGCTAGGGGTTCGATCATTAGGAATTTCATTCTCTTTTATGGAGGTCATTACAAAGCATCTTACTTGGAATCTGAAAAGCAACAACATGACTGTATTTTAGTTAGACTCTTGGGATGGCTTTGAGGTTATTGACAAGATGGACGATTGGTGGGTACTCAAAGAGGATTTGATAGAGAAATGGGGTTGTAAGGTAAGAGACTATATAGAGCAAGTCAACATTGGAGGCCACATGCTACATCAAAAACAAATTATCCTAGATTCTTAGCCAATGACCCATTAGGCTATCAAATGGTGATGATCAGATTATCTAGTGTGGTGGTAAATCAGGGGGATATTTGGTAATGTTGGGTTACAACTTATAGACACCAATGGAACACATGATGGATTGGCCTACGCATCAGTTGTGGGGAAATAAGATTGTCTCCAAAGTTGGAGTTTTTGCTTGGGCGATGTTCCAAGGGAGGATCTTCACTAGTGACAGGTTAAAGAGAATTGGGTTCGTGGGGCCAGACAGGTTTTGCTATGCAAAAAGGATGAGGAGTTGACTAATCACCTCCTGCTTAGATGCATCTTTGCCAAGGTATGCTGGAAATCAAACATGGATAAACTTGAGTTTTATACCCGTCTGCGCCAGCATTTTAGGTATATTTAATGCATGGGCTAAACTTTATAAAAGCATTTCCTTTGAAGCATCTGACAGTGCACTCCCTCCATTATTTGGGAGATTTCGAAGGAGCAGAACTATAGAACTTTCGAAGACAAGGAGATGATTATTGAGTAATTGGTTGCCAAGATAGAGGCTAGCATTGTGGAAATGGTTAGTTGTGTAGCAAAATGCCACAACCTAAAAAAAGAGCAAATGCTCCTCATGGGATGACTAGATGACAAAAGTTTGGTCGGTCCTTTGTGCCCCCCCATTTATGGGGTGAGGCAAGTTGATTTGTTTGTCAACCCAAGGAAAGATGTGAAGTGGAAGCCTCTGGATGCTAGGTGGCACAACGTCAATTTCTATGGTGTTGCCCGTAAGAATCCATACCAAGTCGGCGTTGGTTGTGTTGTGATAAATTGTGAAGGACAAATTGTGAGGATTGTGGGAACTTACCTAGGTTGTGCCTTGAACAATGAAGCTGAATTTCATGCTGCCCTATAATGCCCCCTACTAGGGACTGACTGATTGACATGCATCACTATATATTACTATGTAATATTGTACTTTAACTAGATTAAGGGATAGTTAATTTGCTCATAATACAAACCATAATTACTATATTTAAACCCAATCTTAACTTCTTTCCTAACCCTAATGGAGGATGGGGAATTACTGTCATAGGGTACTAAAACCACCTCCATAATTAAGCCCAAGGTTTTCATGAACATCCGCCAATACCACCTCTTGGGAGTCACCTAATTTGTGATGGAATTACTCGCCCCTCCCTATACAAACCAATCTATCCTTCCAAAGGTATTGATGAAATATTTAAGGTTAGGTCTCCATAGTCTTTCATGTATTATAAATGTATGTGTTTTGACATATATATATATTGTCTTTACAAATATGTGTTTTGACATATATATATTAATCTCTTTACAAATATACATATACATGTAGATATTGTAATGTCCCCAAAATAATTAAATAACTCAAATTAATTTAATTATTTGAGTGGCCCCGAAATTAAAATAATATCTTTCGGGCCCCTTTTTATTAATTAGTTTATTTATAATTATTTGGTTGTGTTGGCCTGTTTGTAACCCTTTGGGAAACTTCCTAGAGCCCATTTATAAGGCTGAGTTAGGCATAATTGTAGGCATGGTGAATTTTATGTTCTTTGTATTTGCGAATTCCAGTTGGAGATCTACTTTGTTTCAAATTCGGAGGTGCAAGACTCTCCCTATTCTGTATTTGCAGTTTCAGTGGTTAGCAGCCACCCTAGTTTGTCATTGGAAATATCGATTCTGATATTTCACTTTGTACTTCATTGTCCGATCTATCTATACTCTGTGGAAATACAAATATTTTGTGTCCTTGCTCTGTGTGGATTCAATCATTGCATCTGCGTAATATTTGTATTTTGAGCTAACCATTTATTTGGCGACCAATATCCTTGACTAATAACCGACTGAGCCTGAGGCGTATTGGGAGATGCCTATTTTCTTGGGTGTACGGGGTGATTGAGCCAAGACCGTACATGTACGGACCGGGAAGAGCATTTCTGTGTGGATTTCATAAGCCACAATACAACCGTACAGAGGTGTAATTGGTCGTACGATTTGATTGGACGAGTAGAAGGGAGAAGATCAGACCGTACGGGAGACTGATTTGGAGTACGGTATGGTGGGGTGATTATCCGTACGACGTACGGTTGCTTGTCGTACAAGTAACATAGCCATATTGTATGGTGGAAAGTGACATAGTGTTGATGTGAGTTTTGTACCACTACATAACATATAGGACTAAACGCTTGATACAGGGTATCAAACACTCAACCCTCTCTTGAAAAGCATATACTCACGAAGGACGTGAGGAAACACTCCAAG
>MU223746.1:3212294-3233405 GCA_018584345.1 Thuja plicata
CAGCCCTGAATTCAATCTCTCAACAGCATGGCGGAGATTTATGCCACCATGGACATGGTGTCCATGGTGGTGGCGGAATCCGCCACTACCATGGGCATCAGGTCCATGGTCCATGTTTCATCTACGCTTTAAGTTCAAATTTCAAGCATTTCAGATTTCCAGTTCAGATTTCAAATTCATGCTTTCAAGTTCAGATTTCAAGCATTTTGAAAGATGACTACAAGCTCCATTTCAATCAAAGTTTAATGCAACTATCAACTTCATTTTGCTGTCACCCATGGACCAGATTTCGAGCACCTGCAAAAATTTCAGAGGGGGTCCCCATTTGCAATGGGGCGATGTTGTGAAAACCTCACAACACATAGCACTATACAGATATATCTTGTCCTACCAAGAAGGAAGGACTTTTGTCAATGGGTGAAGTCATTGTTGTACAGTACCATCAGTGTGTGGAAGATTTGGGGAGCCATACGGGAGGCATCGGTACATTACAAATATATATTTCTAATTATTGTTATAATATAAAAATTCTGATGTCATTATTATTAACCAATATATATATATATATATATGCATTAGACCATATAAGATCCCTTATCCCTACTAGAATTTAGAAATCATCTAATAAACCAGTATCTAATCATAGATACCCTACAACAACATTTGCTATCAATAAGGCTTGCCACTAATGATAAAGATTCATTTTCCTTCATTAGCTCTTCATTGTGAAGAGTGATATATGTTCCTCTCTCTCTCTCTCTCTATATATATATATATATATGCATTAGACCATATAAGGTCCCTTATCCCTACTAGAATTTAGAAATCATCTAATAAACCAGTATCTAATCATAGATACCCTACAACAACATTGCTGTCAATAAGGCTTGCCACTAATGATAAAGATTCATTTTCCTTCATTAGCTCTTCATTGTGACGAGTAATATATGTTCCTTTATATTCTCTTCTTCTTCCATCACATTCCCAATGTAATAATAAACTCCCCCTTTATATCTTTTGTGAGGATGGGTTACACCTCTTCACCATGTTTGCCCTTTTCCTAAGTTACCAATTCGGATGCGGGTATGAGAACCCGGTATGTGGATACATGGAAAATGTTTTTGGGGGGTTTGGATGCGTTTGGGTACGTGTGTAATATATATTATAAATATATATATATACAAAAAAATAAAAGAAATATACAGAATTAAATCATTTGATAGTATGATACTTCATAATTGATCAATGCCAAATCTCAATTGATAATTCAATGATATTCAAATAAGCCTTATCATGTGTGTCTATGTTCATGATTCCAATGAAAATCATTACAATTACAAAATGTAGTTCATGATTCATCAATCATCTAAAGGATTATCAAAAAAATGCGCTTATGGGGCCCAAATAAAATATAAAAAAAAACACTTTAAATATGTTTTTTAAGTGAAAAAGTACTTATGGGGTTCGGATGCACCCAGATGCGCTCCGGATGCTCATCCATGCCTGTGGATGCTCTTTGGATACGCTTGATGCGCATCCGGGCATATCCACAGATTGTGGATGCGCATCTAGATAGCATCCGGACCGCATTTGGCTTTGGATCTGCATTTGAATCCGGTAACTAAGCACTTTTCAAGTGTCAAACCCTTCCACATTTATCACCCTTCTAAAGGGTCACAACCCTCCATCATTGCTGCCCCTTTGGAAGGAATTTCTTCTTCTTCCATTAATCCTTCCTTAATCCCTATGCTCCTTTTATGCAGATCAGAAAAACTTACTATGATAACCTTCCTTATGATGATCCCCTCTTCCATGCCTTCAAGTTTCAACAATGACAACCTTTCATTATTACAGCCTTTCAAGAGAGTCACAACCCTTCATCCTTTATGCCCTTTGAAAGAGACAACCTTTCATAACTATCCCTTTTGAAAGAGTCACAACCCTTCATCAATTCTTCCCATTTCAATCTTCCTCCATTACTCCTTCCTTAGTTCCCATGTTCCTTTCTTCTTTTCTCCTTCTCCCCTTCCAGATGAAATTCTCTTCTCTCTTTTTTATCTCATGTTTGAGGGAGTCACATCTTTTCATTTCATGCCTTTTTTTTTTTTTGATGAATAGTGCCTTTTCTATTAAAAAATATTAAAGTTACATATCCACAAAAAAGGGGCCGGGGGATATAAAAATCACCCCGCAGAGTTCACACGGCAAAAGCCGGAAACGAAGACTATTCATCAAAAAAACATAAGGCCATTAGGCAGCAATAGCAGTAGCAGAAGGCGGAGGATCTTTATCATCAGGTCCCCACGCCTTAGTGGGATTGACAGGAGAGTCGGGAAGCGACCAACCATCATCATCTTCTTTTTCTTTTTCTTTTTCTTCCGCCCTGGGCGGGGAGATAGCAAGAGCCAGGTGGGGAAACTTGGAAGAGGTGGCAGGAGGCCAATCCCAACCCCGGCGAGCACCAGGAGCATCAGGAGGAGCAGACTGCGCCGGAGCCGGCGCCCACCCAGAAGGCCGAGGAGGCGGAGAAGCCGAGCGGCGCCGCCATCCGTCCCCACCACCTCTCGGAGAGTGGTGCCGAGGAGCCTGGGACCGAGGAGTGTGCGAGCGGCGCGCTGAAGAACTGCGCCCGCGGCGGCGGCCTCTGGGAGGCGTACCCTCGGCAGATAGGGCATCCGGAGGCACCCGAGCATTTCATGCCTTTTGACCATTCATTGAACTTAAATAAATTTTTGATTTAATTCTTCTGTAATTTGATTTAAATTTTATTTACATATTTTTTATATTTTAATATTATTATTATTTATTATTAAATCCTATTTAGAAAAGGGACATTACATGCCCTAATTGGCCTTTAGGAAGCCAAAGTGCTTAACTATGAGAATGTGCACCCAGAGGACGACTCGTTACTGGTTGTGAACATGGTCTCGTACTAAACAAACCCCTAATTGGAAGCTGGGAAGGACACATCCTCAGATCTTGGCTGAAATTGATCATTTTTCGAACATAAGGGCCACCCATATTTATCGTGAGGGCGATGAGATCGTGGGCAGGATTGCTAAATCAGCGATTGATATGATGGAAGACATGCGGGTTCCTTGTTCTTTGGAGGTTTGGTACGGGAATGCTTTCCGCCTCACAAATTCATAAGTACCTTTGCATACTCTCCATTGTGGTGGTGTTCGATGACATTGATGAATATAGGTGGTTGGATAGACAGATGGACATCTAACGCGTGTGAATGGCTTTTTAAGCTAAGGGCAGGTGGTTATTGCAGCAGTGTAACACGCAGCGTAGAAGATGGACACTTCCATTTTCCTACGATTGAAGAAGAGACAAATGTCATTTTTTTGGTGATATATCAGAACGGAGGTTGATGGAAATATTTAAGTCAAGGACTAATGTGGTGCTTCATGCTGTCCATTTGGTGCTAGGGGATGTATATTTGGGAGGCAATGGTCGCTATATAGTAAACACTAATGTGGCCTCAATGTTTAATTGCATGCTTTTTGATGCAGTGGAGCCTGAGAATATGGTGGATACACTAGCGTAAAAGTTAAGCACGAGAAAATGGTGTGGAGGGCTAAAGGGCTTCAATCCTCGTGCTGATCCTGGTGTGGGTTGTTCTCGAACAAGGCCCTGCGGCCCAACCTTGGTGAGAACAATGACGACCCTTTTAGGTGTTTGTCGTTTGGGGTGTTGGTATAATTGTGGTGGCACAGTGCAATCATGCCAGGAATGGTATCAATTTTCTGAAAGAATGTGTGGCGGGGCTCGCATATGGTGATACCTAGAGGACTAATACCCTGGTGGAGGAATGTGAGAAGGAAAGTGAGATGGAAGGCATGTAGGATGGTCAGAAGGATGGTGTGATGGAGGGTGTTGCTGCAATAGTTGGCAAGGCTGGGTGAGTTTCGACCTAGGTAGGGGCCTTTTTTTGGTGTATGTTGACCTTGGCTGCGTATATTGCAGTATATAGTAATTTGGTCTTGTGTTAGTCTCTGTGATTTTTGTTGTATATGCCCAATATATTTTTGTTTGGTGTATGTTGACCTTGGCTGCGTATATTGCAGTACATAGTAATTTGGTCTTGTGTTAGTCTCTGTGATTTTCGTTGTATATGCCCAATATATTTTTGTTATGGCTAGGTTTAGTAGTTGTTCATGCGATGAGTCTCTGTGTTGTGTCTATTATGTTTTTCATGGGTTGGTTTCAGAATTTTGGTTGTTATGGTGATATGTCCAGAATAGGGGCTCTCTTCTCATAAGGCAAAATCTTTTGAAGCTAATATACGGGTGTGGCCCTGAAAGCGCTACATTAATTGATAAAAGAAAAATGTTTGGCCAGGTTAAAAAAGTTCCCAACATCTGCAGTATTTACAAACAGCCTATAGAGTAATAAACAATAACAGCCTTCTTTTCAATCTTGTTCCTAGAATTCTAGAGTTTGATGTCATAATTTTACTCCTTAAATATATAATGGATCAATAAATAGTGTTATTAGCCATTGTTTTAGTAAATTGGTTAGGAGGAAGTGGCTCAGCGGGCTCAAATTCTAGTTACATATGTGGTATTTTGGAATGTCAAAAGCTTTTCATAATCTAATAACTGATAGGTTATTCGCAGAGCTATCAAAGTGTGGGTTTGTTACATAATTATTCATTGTTGAAGAGTGTAACAATAGATTATGAAGGGTCTTAGAGAGGGAGAGAAATATCTTGTATTGAGAAAGAATACTTTTGTAAGCAATCCTTGTTGAGAGAGTGATATAAGGTATTCAAATTGGAGATTGGCGTTATAGTGTTTTTAGGGTAATACTTTTGAATAGTGAGTGAAAAATGCAACTTATGTAAATAAAATGCCAACAAATTTGGCTCTTTACAAAGGTTCAAAGAAGTAAAGCATTGACTAGTGCCATGAACTCATCCATTCCTTCGTGAATTAATTCCAAGTGCATTAAGAATAATTGAAAAATTGGCCGAATAGGAATACATGGATTGAGATTGTTCTTGAAAGTATGAAATAAGTTCAAAGAGTCCCTCCATTGTCATGTTTTGAAGAGAAAGAAGAAATAATATTATACCTTTGAAGAGGGGAGAATTCTACAGCATGAGGGTGAGGGAGTTATCGCTTGCATAGTCTTGCAACTGCCATGTGCTCATATCTTCCACAATTTGTAGGTAATGAGACAAACATGGCTGATAAAATATTTTGCATAGTAGTGATATCCTTTGCTATAATAAATGTAGGGGTCTACCCTTACACACCCAAACACATTTTATGTTACATTAGATGAAGGGTTACTCCACCCAACATTTACACATTGCATAAAAAAGAAAATAATGCAAAGATTGCAAGAATAGAAAACTAATTTTCTTTTGCTTTAGTAGATGAAAATACAATACTTAATAATTACAAATCATTATCCACACGGGCTTTACAAGACTTGCGAGTTGGAACTACTACTTAACTCCCAAATGAAGTAGAATTCTTCTCAACTTCAAATGATCAATCAACTCTAAATGATCCACTCCATTGTGGATTGCACTCAACTTTGGATGATGCAACCAAAGTTTCTAAACTTGTACTCAGTGCAGACTTGGTAGCCCAAAATTGGACTTGAACTTGGGACTCGACAAAAAACTCGACTAGGACTTGGCAAATAAGAAAACTTAGTCTATGCAAAATTGCATGTTTTGAGCAAATAGGGTATCAAAATTAGGAACTCCCGAGTCCTAGACTAAAACTCGCCTTGACTCGGCTCGCGAGTCTGTGGCGAGTCAACTTGGTTAGCCAACAAAATCGTGAGTTCAGTGAGTCTTAGCCAAGCTTTCAATCTATGGGTTGAACAACTAGCCCAAGCCTCAATTTGTAACATTTTTGTTTCCTAGAAATGGCGTGCACCCCTTTTGATGAACAACACATGGTCATCAAGAATAGCAACATATAGCCAATAGATGACTCTTCAACTTCCCCAAAAGGGTGCCCAAGGTGGGGCCTCAATTTTCCGAAGTGGGTACCTAAAGAGGTGTCTTTTCCCATACCTCTTTGCAACCATCCAAGATGTGTAGCTTGATTCTTCCACATCCTCTGATGGACACCAACATGGAGAATTTCTTCATTTTTCCTTATAATTAACGCTAAAATGTGTCCCCTCACTAAGATTACAATTTCCATTTGACATAGGCCACAAACATTAAATTATATTATCCCTTTGTCCCCTTGGAGACTTCTCAAGATACATGGAGACCTATAGATGCTTGTGTTTATTTTTATTCGCCTAACTTTAGTAAAAAATTAGAATTACAATGTTTTTGGATTATTTAGCATACTCCCATCACACAGAAAATTACATGCTTTTTTATACTAGATGAAATTGCATAGAAATCGCAAGAATAGAAATAAATGATATTCCATTAGTTCAAATAGATGAAACACAAATATTCAGAAATTAGAATGCTTTAGCTCCATGGGCTTTTCAAAACTTGCAAGCTAGAACAACTACTCAACTCTCAAATGAAGGAAATTCTTCTCGACCTCAAATAATTGCTCAACTCTGAGTGATCCACTCCACTTTGGATTATCCACTCAACTTTGGATGACGAAACAACTTGCCCAAGCCTCAATTTATCACATTTTTGGTGCCTCTTGGAAATCCCTTAATGAAAAACACATGGCCATCAAGAAAAGCAGCATATAGCTAATAGACGACTCTTCAACTTTCTGAAAAGGGCGCCTAACGTGGTGCCTCTTCAATTTTCCAAAGAGAGCGCAAACAGGGCTGCATATTACAAACTCATGGACTTGGTTAGTATTAATACCCAAACCTACATAACCATACAAATCCAATTATATAAATAGGCATTGTCATCCTAAATGCATTATGCACTTAACATTTCAGCTAGGAGTTGCGACATTTCACATTTGATGTTTATATACTATATTGTATTGAATCGTAACTTTGATTGTTAATGATTTTACATATTTTGAAATGTTTTGTACCACAATTGTGAGATACCTTAAACATGTTGGTAATACAAGTACCTTGAAAATTGACCGTAATTGATTAATTGTTTTAATTTAGTAATGTTAATAAGCTATTTGATATGAAATATGTTTTCACACATGTATATAACATTAATTTTTCAGTATAATATTATTGGGAAAAAAATAATGTTCATCATGTTGGTAGTTTAGATCTACATTTATATTTTTTTCTAAAATAGTGACATGTGATATTCGATTTCATCACTGAAATTCCCGATATCTAATATAGCTTACCTGACAGGTCAAAGAGAGGGTGGTAAGCAAGCAAGAGGGTATTCAGTTTGCAAGGGAACATGGTTGCATATATCTTGAATGCAGTGCCAAAAATTGCATCAATGTAGAAAATTGCTTTGAGGAGCTTGCGCTAAAGGTATATTCACCTTTATAGAATTAATGATGCTTGGTTTGGTCATTTGTTGAGCTATGTATAGCTCTCTTCTGTCATGTCTATATGTGAGCGGTTTATTTGGCAAAATAAAAGAAAAGAGATTTAGTCTATGCCAGATGTCCTGATAGCACTCATATGGGAAAATGGGAAAATGCAAAATAATTTTGAAAGATAAGGGATAAGAAAACACAAGAATTTGTTTGTTTTTTATAGTGAAATAATGCTCTCTTCCTTGCCTTTGAGCGATTATTTTCATTTGATATTACAACCGAAACTTCATGACAACGCAAAACACAAAAATGATCTCAACAAACTAGTGAGTCACTTTGTGGTCCCATAAAAAAAACATGTAAATAGAATTCATGGAAGATCCATAATAATTAATATGTGAACCATATCAGTGGAAACTGGAAAGTATCATATAAGAGCTTTGTGGTGAACCATGATATAAAACACTGTCTTTGTTTGGTAATAATGAAATACATCAATCACAATTTAACACTTTAAACCCCAATATCTAGTTTCTGATTGTCATTTATCATAATACAGGTCAGATTTTTTTTTTCCAATTTTAATATCACTACTGGAGATTGCCCCTTCGCAAATTCTTGTATACAAAAGGAAAATAAAAATAACTTTTAAAAGATAAGCAGTGTTGAAATGTAAGTAACTTAGTAAACATAAATACTTAACACAGTGAATTGTCATATCAATAAATGAAAATATTGCCTCAACATTGTTTTTTATTTAGGTAGCTGTTTGAATCTAGAAGGTTATAGCATTGATCATCAGTCAATGTCGAGGCTAATGCTAGACCCAGCACCAAACGCACTCGTCTAAATACCTAAAGGGTGCCACCAAGAGTCTCCAATGCTGGATGTTGAACCATTCCATCTTCCCAGGTCTCTCCAAATTTATTTATAGATATAATAAATCCAAAGTGGTTCAGTCTTGAATGCTAAAAGTTGTAGACTTGAAGTATGCATCCTTTCACAGTTTTCACATAAATCAATCTACAATGTTTCAGATTATGCAATTCTTATTTAATTTATAGGTCTCAAAGTTTCATGGACACAGATACTGCCACAGATATGGATAGGGTTTCAGATATGGATATGGCCATTTTGAAGACCCCCAATATGGATACAACTGGATACGACTTTCATAAAAAATCCTTACACATATATCTAACACAATTTTCTAAGTTTTTAGAAGAGATTTTCATTACTTAAAAAGCAATATAGACAATTAATTGCTACATACAATATTATAAATTGATTTAACAATTTACAATATGCAAAATATAGTAGATTTGCATTGGAAAATAACCCTAAATAATGGGTCACTGAAATTTAAAAACATTTCTTTTGTCTTTCTCATTTGGTGTAGATTTTGTTTATACCAAAAAAAGTAAAAAAATGCATGATTGATGTTTTTTTTAAAATTAATTCTAGAAAGATTTATGTCAAATTTTTAGAAAATCAAATCACACAGTAGTTGGCATGATTGGAAAATCATAGTTTTTATGTGGGTATGGTAACCCACGTGTATCCGTGCTGTATTGTATATGTATCCAATACGGATACAGGGACACGTGCACCTTGGGAGGGGCAAAGGTGTATCCAGCTACTTTGATAGGTCTATATTTCTTGTGTTTTCTTGGTACTGTTTTCCAATTTCTGCTTGTTCAAATCTACACTATAGTTCTTTGTGTCAGGACATTGATTCTGGCTTGTATATTTCAATACAGACTACCTCCATAGTATTTTGTCCTCTGGAATGCTACTCAGATCGAGATCAAATTTTCATTGGGAGACTATGGGTTCATAAGTATGTTTGAATAATATGCCTGGAGGCTACTCTCTCTCTATATATTTACCTGAAAGGCTTATATACTCACAAATGAACTTTCCTGAATCTGGCTTGAAGACTCTTCTGGAAGGGTGTTAACAAAGTTTTGAAGCAAGAGAAAATAATACATGGTTTAACCATGTCGGCATGGAAACTAATATATCTATTATAGAAACGAAGTAATATGGCTTTTCATTGTGAGCAAGCATTAAACAAATAAAATGTTGATAAGTAGGATATCACAAATAAAATATTATCAAATTAAGCTGCAATAAAGTCAAAATAAGTATTCCAATGTCAGTAGCACCTATAACAGAAATAAAGCAAATATATTGTGATGGATTACTTATTTCACAATAATGCCATTCATTGATGTTCTCATGTCTAAAATTTCCGAATATTGCCCTATTTGCTACTGAATTCCATATGAGGAAGAGTGAGAAGATTGATGAAATTGACTTGGATAGCGTCCCTTGGTAATTTTGTATCAATCTAGTGGACTGGAACAAATCCCTCATTCAAGTCCTTTGGCTTTGTAGTAATCACCCTTCTAATTATATGAATGTGGAACTCTTAAATATATTCGGGTAATATGTCTTCCTTTCCCAAGTTCATGGACAACAACATGCATTGTTGCCTAAATTCTATGGTACAATCATGCACAATTTAGACAGTACCCTGTTTGAAGCACATCCACTTAATCTTTGGTGAGTTGTGTCCAACTGGATAAAGTTTCCTAAAAATAATTCTATTAACTTTTTCTACTTCTAGGTAGACACAAACGGTTTATTCAAAATTTTAGAAGATGCCAAATAACTTTCCTATCATACAAGAGCATGTCTAGACATCTGGAGAGACACAAAATAGATCATTTAAGGTACCACTCACATTATGAACACCAAAATAAATTTCCATTTGATTTATTAATGAATCTAAAAATTTAGAGTTCACTTGTCCGTAAAAAGATTTAATTTCAATTTTTTTGTTTCAAATTTTACTAGAGTTTACTCTGAATTTGTACCTTAGCCTGCTTTTGTCTCTTTTCTTCCAAGAATGTTTCTCCATTACATGCATCTTCTCCATTGTCCTCATTACCAAGAGCACATGTCATGATGCTCATGGAGGACCAATCTTTGTTGATTCACTCTTGTTGGTGATTCATATGCCCTTTTTGTTCATTAACCCAATTCTGATTTTGCATCACCTTGATGTTGGTATCCAAGATGGTCACTTTTGCATTTAGACTCTACATTCTCACTCTTTATTTCATTCACAAGTAAGAGATTTTTGGGTTGTAAGGATGCAATTCTTCATTCTTTGCAGATTGGATTGCTGTCATAGACATTTTCCACAATCCCATTAGAAATTTGTTCCAATAACAAATGATTTGTAACTCCCACAAGTTACTTGTAAAAACTATCAAACTACCAAAATTAGTTACTGTTCAACTTTAGCTTTTGAAATGATAGTTACGAGGATAGCGTGTTGTGCAATCATAAATTGAACTGTGGAAATAAGAAGAGATTCAACATAGGGTCATGTTTATCTTGGAAAATCCTGGGATGGGAAAAACTAGTTGGTAGTAGTTTCTCATCTGCCATGTTAAAACCTAGCCACGTGCATGTGAAACTTTGTAGACTTAATCGTGTATACCCATGAACTGTAGTGACTGTGTAAACCTACGCTTTATAACTAATCTGAGAAAGTATAACTGGGTTTTCCCTTTGTCAAAATTTCACTGAAGCTTGTTTTGTAAGGTCCACCATATTTTTACCATACTTCAAGGTCTTTGAAAAGTCCAAACAATTCTAAGTATTGGAGTTAGTAGGGTAATTTCCAAAGAATCTACGAGTTGTTGAAATTTCAAGGTTTTGGGGATTCCCATCCAGACATGCCATTCTTCCCATCTCTACCTTCTCTTTGTCCATTGGCTTGTTGGATTTCATCCTTGCAGCATACCCATCCACCAGATCCCAACAGTCTGGCCTGGAACCTTGTAAAATTTGTCTACATATAAAATTTTCCGGCTTGTCAGAACTATCAGAGATGTCATGCCTATCATCCACACCCAGAAGGCCTGAAACTAGCAGTCAAAATGTGACTAAGTTTTTTGGCCTCAGAGTTATAGTACATCATGTGCCAAGCGAAGTTTCTTATGAGGATTTGAAACGATTCATTTTCACCTATAAGCATGGAAGACATTCCATTGCCTCTTGTCAACTCATGTTCCTCCTCAAGAATAAGTAGAGTCCTTTTGATTGAGCTAAGAGACCTATGGGGATATCTATCACAGATTTCAGAGAATTGTAATTACTTAGGTGATAGGAAAGAGAGAAGTCCACTTGAAAATGTCCAGTTGTCATGCTAAGACATGGAGCTATTGTCAATTAAAGGTAGGAGTCGATTCCAACGTTTCTTGAGTGGTGATTGCATGAGTTCACTAAATTATTAGAAAGTTAGGATGCTAGTATAGTGTTCTTGTTGATCCTCATGGAGGGACCAACTTGTAAAATTGATTTTGATAGTGATGCATTCTTGCTCGATTTTTCACCTAGCTTGGGTTTATCTAGGGTAAATTGTGTTTCATCTTTGCTTTGCATTCACTAACTAAGCTTACTAAATTGTAACATTTGTTATAGCACTTTTGGTATGTTTCTTTTCAATAATAAGGTATATGATGTACTAGGAATTGGCCATTTATATTGTTTAACTAAGCCTGTTATTTGTGGGGAAGGTGTAGATGAAAAGATCCATTTTGGTTAACTATCAATGGAACATCCATGTAATTTACAAATCACATATAGGTGCAAATTCTAAGAATAAGGATGCAAACACCCTAAGAATGGAGGAGGAATTTGTAAATCCCATAGTTGCATGCATTCTTAATGGGGTACTTTAAGAAGAATCTTTTCAGTTGCCTGAACTTGATGTAGTTAGATCACCATCTTCCACAAGAGCATATACTACATACAATATTTACCACGTAATGCCCAAGATTTGAATTAATTTCATTTTCAGATGGCTTATCAACAATGAGGTCCATAAGAGTTACTGCTGTTTGTAGAGAGGTTCGTGGTTTCTTGGGAAAAATTATTAGAAAGGATTAAAAATGTTTACCATCCCAAAGAGACAGGTATCATTTTTTTCGATAATCTACATAGTTTGTTTTAATAACTTATGTATAACTTTTAGTCTAAACTGCCAGATGCTGGTTATCTGAAAAACTTTCCCTAAAAGATAAGGGATGCTAGCCTTTTTTCCTCAAGTAAAATCAAATAGTATAGGGAATGAAGGAATTATACTGACATAATACAGAGGTATGATATTCAAACACAACTGTGTTCAATTATGCTGGATTACTGATTTCAATGGTTTTAAAGGCAATTATTTCTTTCCATGTGAACCAACTTCCCAACTACCTAACGTCGACTACCCAACTAATAACATGTATCTCTAACATTTGAGGTTACATTACAAACACAAGAACTTAGGCTATGAAATAAACTACAGTTTTGACTCTAAATACTTTCACTTATCTCAATACTAACACAATAGAAACAAAAAATGCTTTTGAATCACATTGACCAGAAAGTCCAACAAGCCCTTCCTTGACCTAACAGGGGAAAATATATGATCTGGAACATCTGAAGCTGTTTTGCAAGTGTGCAAACCTAGTCTTCTGCAACAAGTACTAGCCAATTTGTGTCTTTTACCCTGACATGATCATGTTGGAGTATGATCTTTCAACACACCTTTAATCGTCTATACTCTATATATTGCATGTTGCGTAAACATTATATGCATTATTTAACCATGATGGCCTTGTCTCATTGATCAACCTATACCTGTAATCAGTAGCCAACATCCACCCAAGATTATCTAAGCCCATTGCTCCCATTCTTCTGTGAGCAATACCTATCAATTTCTACTGATTACCATCAATGACAGATCACCAAAATATTGAACTTCTCTCAAGGAGTACAAGGGAAAAACGGTAGCATTTCATCACTTTTGGTCCTAATCAAAACTCAATACTTAAACCAAAATGGAATGCACAGAACACTATAAGATCAAAACTGCAATAAACACAATTAAAATGACAAACCATCTACGACTACCAAAAATTTTGCTTAGGCATTGTACCCAATCGCCTAGTGGATAGCTAAGCTGAGGTGGGAGTTCCTTTTTCTTGGTGGGCCAACCTTCATTAAAAACCCACTAGGTCTTAGCCGCCATGTATAACATTAAGGGCTTCAACAGGCAAGTCAAAGTGTTTGATAGTACAGTCTCCAATCGAGTCAAATGTGTCTGGTAGTATAATCTCCAAAAATACAAGCATGTAAAGATGTAACCATTTTCAAGAGAAGTTTGTCAATTGCAACCCAATATAGACCTGTTAGAATGAATACAAATAGCTCATGTATGTATATATATTAAAAAGTTAATTAATTTTTCCTTGTGTTTCGCAATTATACCAATTTATCATCTGAGAAACAGTCTACATTAAAAATGAGAGAGGTGGGGATCACAAACTAATAAAACACCAACTTCAAATTCTAAGGGGCTAATCATGTAGACAGAAATTTAGAATGCCACCGCAGGATTAGAAATTTCCTCTTTCAAGCAGATGAAACCATCTCTGCAATCTGCATATAAAGCCTACCTTCGTCTATAAAACAAAACAAAAATTAAAATTAAAAATGTAGTAAGCAAAATTCTCTTTACCCACTTCCATTATGGTTTCTCTGAAGTTTTGTTACTTCTTGTAGGATCAAAGAACAAAAGAATCGAAGAAAATATACTCACATAATAGAGATGTATGATATGCAAAAAAAAGGAAAAAAAGAGTTCTATTTTGTAGGATTATTGATTTCAATGTTTGCAATGGCTTTTAAGGACGGTCTTGTATTTCCTGTGAACCATCTTTGCAACCACCTAACAAATTGACTACCCAATTGACAACACTTATTATGTCATTTAATATTTTACATTACAAACTCAAGAATTTGGGTTATGAAATATTCTATATTTTTAACACAAACATACTTATATCTTAACATTAACATACTACCAAAAAACATGCTTTAATGGATCACATTAACCACAAAAGCTGACTTTTCTTGGGGAACAAAATTAATATTACAATTAGCACTTTGTTAAAGGACTTCCTCATAATAAATATCCTTAAAAACATGTTATTTTTAATTGCCTGAAGTTTAGATTCTTGTCTGAGGATTTCTAGTCTCTAAATGATTGAAATATCTCAATTTCAATCTAATCTCCCATATTTGAATTTTATTGCATTTAGAGTTTGTCACATTTGTTATGAGATTTGAATATTGAGTGATATGTTTGAAACTGAACAAACTGGGGGATTTTATTTTATTTTATTTAAATTAAGAGCTTTATATTATTTTATTTTGACTTCAAGGCAACTTTATTTGTATGGGATACAGATTTTGGACACTCCAAGCTTATTAGTAGATAATGTGGCCGGAAAAAGAAGCAACATTTTTATACAGGAGCAACCAACTGATGGATGGACAGATTCCTGTTGCTGATTTCTTAGAGCTTCATTGTAGGATTTACAAAGCTTTACATAAAATTTGTCTAAAAATATCATAAAATTGTACAATAATTAACAGAATGATGCATAACTGTTATATATTAACATAAAAATGCAATTATTGTGGTCTAAATGGCTTCATCAATGCTCATTGTAATCTTATTTTGTCAATAATATGTTTTAAGTTAGTTTCACTCATGGAATAGTTGCATGCATTTTGAATTAATTTGCTAGAACTACACCTTGGAGTACTTCAACAAGAAACCTTTTGGTTGCCTAAACTTTTATTCAGCACAATTAAGATGTAATTTTGTTTCTCTCATGGGATAGTTGAATGCATTTTGAATTAGTTCATTAAGAATCACACCTTGGAGTACTTCAACAAGAAACCTTCTGGTTGCCTAAACTTTTATTTAGCACAACTTAGATGTAATTAAATTATTACCTTCCTTGATAACATACACTAGAAACAAGCTTTTCGATCTAAAGCTCAAGATTGATGTTAATTTCAATTCCAGATACTCTATCAAATACGAGATCTATAAGAGATACCACCTGCCTTTGGAGATTCTCATTGCATCTTGGAAACTTTTATTCAATACAATGATCGAATAATTTAGACTGAGCAGTATTCCAAGATTACATTTGTCAATTTTTTGTTACCCAATAACATGCATTATTTTTTTATAATGTGTTAAGAGTTTTTGTTCAAACTACTTATTGTGGTTTATTTAATAACCCTTTAGCAAAAGATCACAAATGTTTCTTTTGTTTATCCTAGGGATGTTAGAACAAAATTAATACTTTGTTAAAGCTAGAGCATCATAACAAATATCTCTAAATAATGTGGTATTTTTAATTGTTTAATGCATTTTTCATTTTTGAATAAAAAGATTAAATATTAAAATCAAATTATCCAATTAGATCCTCAAAATATGGGAAACATGGGATTATGTCCCAGAGTCAAATTGGAAAATTCAAGAATAAAATAGAAACGGAAACAAGAAGAGCACAACCCTACAAAGGAAACAAGTACAAAGGAAACAAGTGCCAAGTTACTAGTGTTTTGTATTAGAGATAGTTTACAGAAAAGATACATCATATAACGATGTTTTCAAGGACAGACCATGCAAGACCAAAAGATCATACTACAAAACATGAAGGTAAGTTACTAGATGCATTTTATAGACTATCCATTATATATTGAAGATATACAAACTGTATACTTTTCAATACACCCTTTTGCATAAGGCTGTAACAGTTCATACCGTCACTGTACATAGGCTGTAACAGTTCATACCGTCACTGTACATGTCCATTCCCATTCCAATCCATCAGTGGAATTATCTCAAATACCTCATCACCTGACCTTACCACCTCCATTATGATACCACCTCCATTATGAACTCCTCACCCTGATTAACATACAATTTTGCTTTTCTTTGGACCTCCAGGCCTTTCCTTAATGTCTTTGCTGGATATTGATCATTCTACTTCATTTGAAATTTCAGGTATGCAAGAATCGGGAATTCTCTGCTTTATTGAATGGTCACATTTGTTCATATTTTTTTTCTGATATTTTGACCTCTATGGTGCCTTCTCTTAGCATCTTTAAGAACTTGACTTTAGACACCTCCATCACTAGAGTAACTTGCACAAATACATTGAAAAACATGAGCATTTTTGTAGATTCATTAAGTGTCCTCTTTAGGCCTTTGCACTTGTCCTTATTTCCTGTTTCCCATATAATCCATAAAATTTCAGTACAGAGACAAAGCCAAAATAAGACTGTTATATTCTTTATCCAAACTATTCACAGCTCCAGTGAGAATCTCTTTCCAATTAGTTACCCATCTATCCCCCAGTTATTCAAATCAACACAATATTTTTCTAGATTTCCTTAGCAAAAAAACATTCAAAAAATGTCTTATTGATTCAGACTTCCTGCATATGTTACAAATCACAACATTACAGGAATTAATCTAAAATGGAAATCTTTGTATCATGAATAATCACTTGAAACAAACCTTTTTTGGCTCAAGAGTGTTAGACCATATTACTTCAAAAGAAAATTCCATTGTTCATCTTTAAATATAAACTCCAACATTTACTAATAAAATCAGGAATGGATTCAACACTAGAAATGTGTTATATATACAGTTTTAGTTTGCACATTACATAAAGGAGTTCCATCAGTCCAATTAAACTTTTTATAACTGTCCACATCATGCATACAAACAATGGGAATTTGGAGCATCTTACAGGCCTCCCTCAAGATTGAGTTTGTCCTCCAATTTAATGGGGACAAATCATATTCACAACTCAGTAAGGCCCATGCTTTTAGTGCTATATCACCAAAGCATTTGATCCCTTTTAGGGACCAACTCTGAACAGAGAACCCTTGCAATAATGCAAGGGGTTTGCCCTTGTACTCCAGGTTTCACCAAATGGACTAGTGAGAAAGAATTTGCCCATTGTTGTTTTTAATAACGTGACAGTTACTAACTATTTTTTTTCCTAACTCCTATGCTTTCCATAAACTTCTGAACACAGGATCCTGCAAGAGCTATCAGTGTTTGCAAGTCAACAAATCACGAAAGGGAAGAAGTTTCCAAGTTCTAGTCTGTTTAGTGACAACAAGATGAATGTTGTTCCTCACAAGAACCTTCCAGGGTTCCCCTTCCAATGCCTTGAGGATCTATTTAACGGAAAGAGCTATACCATATTTCCTTAAGTCTTTAAGGCCTAAGCCGCCTTGGGCTTTCTCAAGATTCAAGACAACAGTAGCCCTATTTGATAGAGTGCTGCTTTCTCTTCCCCTTCTCATTAGACCATAAGAATTTGATAATTTTCTTTTGAACCTTTAACATGGTAGCTATTAAAGAACCAAATAGAGGAGTAGCACAAATTATACGAGGACGATATCTTTTGATAGATTACCCCCTAAATAAAGGTACTGTCTATTCCAACAACCAAGTTTTTTTATCAATCTTAGCTTTGATCCACAACTACATTTCTTTTAAACAATGTTTTATTGGAAAGGGGATTCCCATATATGTGATTTGTTTATGGGGTCTCACTGACCCCCTTTGAAAATCATACTTGGCAAACCAATCAGCAGGGATGTGTTTCCACCCAAGCATGATGAACTTAGCACTAGATATTTTTGCACCTGAAGCAATATAGTAGAAAATCAACCTTTGAAATTTGTTATCCACATTCTGATCTTCAAGTCTTACAAATATGGTAGTGCCATTAGTATATTAAATGTTTAACAAATCTTTATTATCAGGGAGGGAAAGCTTCTTTATCCTAGGGTTCAAGTAGATTCCCTCAAGAGGTAATAGATGACATCAGAGGCAATTACAAGGAGGGCAGGGGCAAGAGGGCATTCCTGCCTAATTGACTTTTCCAAAGAGAAGACTTCACAGAGGGAACTATTAACCTCAACTTGTGCAACTGCATCTTTTAACAAAATATTAATCATATTGCAAAAGTTGACAAGAAAAACAAATGCCTCGAGTCACCTTCAAAAAAGACCATTCCACCTTGTCATATGCCTTCTTAAAGAGTACAAGTTTTTTTTGTTTAGAGTATCTTGCCAACTCCATAGTCTCCCAACTAGTTAGAAGTTTCTCCAAAATGTATCTACCTTTAATACATCCACTTTGTATACTTAAATGGAGGGGGGAAGGATATCAACCAGTCTCATAGTTAGTATATTGACCAATATTTTATATGAGTCATTGAGTAAAGTGACTGGCCACCAATATTTTTGACTGACTTATCCCCATCCTTGAGAAGTAACTGAATGATTCCCTTATTGATAGTACTGCCCAGAGACCCTTTGTTGAGGGCAACCTTGTAAACATGGAGCAGATCTTCTCACCCCCAGTCAATGTATATCTTGTAGAACTTCACAAGTAGTCCATTTGCCTTTGGAGATTTATCAATGTTCAGGATATTTATAGCTTTCCTAATCTCTTCTTGGAATATTTCTCTACTCAACAACATCATCCTCGGAGATTCTTTTTTGACTAATTTGTTTGAGGTAAGCTGTAGTATTTTGGCTAGATATGCTATCCTCGCGGAATTAAAATTTTTTTTATAAAAAAATGAAGAATTGTCTTATGTGATATCCTTCTCATTACTGATAAATTTATCATCATGCCAAATTTATCGATTTTCTCTTTAATGCCTTTTTCCTTAATGTATCTAAAGAAAAATTTAAAGCCTTTGTCACCATTACTTAACTAGTTCATTTTATCCTTAAATCTCAGTCCCTGAAATCTATTGGCTTGCAAGTTCCTTAACGAGTTTTTGACAATGGTGAGCTCTTCACAAAAGTTCCCATTTAAGGGGTCCTCCTGTGTGAGAGTTTCAACTTTGAGAAGTCTCTCTTGAAGACTATTCTCAACTTTTCTTCTATTCATGACCCTCTTTTTACCAATGCTTTGGAAGAACAGTTTCCAACTATGCACATTATGCTCCCATTTCACTATAGCAGTCATATCCCAAAAGCATCCATATATTTATTTCCCTAAGAGTGAAAATAGCTTCATTATAATCCCCATCTTTTAGCAAGTTAGTATTAAGAATGAAGCTATCCTTGCTTCTTCTCTCCTCATTACCACCTTTATGAATTTAAATTCTTGTTCTGGTCAGATAATGAATAGGGGTAAACACTCACCCTGCAACCATCCGTATTATTGTCAAAGTTAAAAAAGTCTCTATTTGCATAGAAACTTTCCAGTTTGCAGTAAATTCTCTTTTTCCCTTTCTAAGAGGTCCACCATGTATACCATATGTCTATATTATCTTTCTTCATCCCTTCAATGGGATCAAATAAATTTAATTTAGGATTCATTCTATACCAAAAGTGTTCGTCATTACCCTTCCAGTCCATGTCCTATACCTCCACATTTGTCCTCATCATTGTCAATCATTTTGAATTCTACCCCTAGAATCCAAGGTAGGTCTTCGAGGTTGTACATCCGTTTTCATAGTTCAACTCTATTCCTATATTTGTAGGGTACATAGATTGAACATAAGCCAAATTTACGTTTCCTCAAATTTACCTTTGGGAGGCTCCAAAAGTAGTCACAAACTGAGCACATCTTTTAGAAAGGAGTATTAGTTGCACCTCAAAATGAGAGGAATTCTTCCAAATAAAATTTATGTTTGTCTCAAGGGCAAAACTAGTAGCTTTCACTTCATGTAAGAGAACTGCATCTTTATCCAATTTAGAAACCTCCTAACAATATATTTTTTATATGGAGACTCAAACCCCTTGACATTCCTTGAAGTGAGTTAAGAACTGTGGAAAACAATTATATCGAGGATTGTCAATTGCATTCCTAAAGATGTGAAAGCATTTAGGCAACCTTTCATTTGTTTTTTTCCTTTTAGAGGAAGGCTCAGAGATCCTTTGCTCCTCTTCTTCCTCTTATTTTTTGGTGAAATTTAATATGCCCTTACCAATGGGATTGACTTTTTCCTTATCTGCCAAAATAGGAGTGGTGAAGAACCAGAGCAAGGAATCAATTGGCCTAATGTTATTTCCTTACTAGTCAAAGACTCGGAGCCACTATGTTTTTTGCTAATTGCAGCTCGTGAATTATGGTAAGATTCTTAGTTAGTAAATCATGTGTTACATTTGTTGATGTGAGTTTTGTACCACTACATAACATATAGGATTAAACACTTGATACAGGATATCAAACACTCAACCCTCTCTTGAAAAGTTATTACTCATGAAGGACATGAGAAAAACTTCAAGGTTCCTTACACCTGTGGATCCTAACTCAGTTATAATGATGTGATTTGCTGGTAATCACGTCGGCGGGCTTACGTTGTTCATTCAAGGACATCGGGTTCCGGCTATGATGACGATGGGACTTAGCTTTTCAATGTATATTCAACGGTTCTATCTCCTTAATTTATATCACTTCCAACTTCACTCATCAATCTCTCACTACTAAGCTACTCACTGTTTTACTACTACTCCTATGGATGAAGAAATTAGCAAATGGACGGGGATCAAACCTAATGAAAGCTTGTCAGCGGCGCTACCTCCATAGATGCAATGATTCAAGGGAAATGAAACTAGAGTACCACACAAGGCTCCCTAACAAGCCGCTAGGATGCTAGTGGCCTAGTATATAGATCCCTATCAAACATTCACTAATATCACCATACATCTAGCCATCTATTCCTACTCTAACAACATGAAATGAAATCCTACTTTAATTTGAGAGATG
>MU223746.1:3254704-3291246 GCA_018584345.1 Thuja plicata
AACAGAAACCTCCAACGAAAACATTACATATTCTTATCCTCCAACATTAACCTCTCTAAGGTCTCAAGATAATCAGAAGGTAAACCATCTCTCCCTCCAATATCCCAACCATCTGTATTCTCTAAAGCCCGCTTTTCCAAACAGTCTGCCACTCTGTTCCACTCTATGGGGATATGACAAAAGGAAACAAAATCCAAGAAACTACACATGCTTAAAATTTGCCTAATCACCGAGGCTAATTTCCAACTAACATCATCCAATTTCTACCTGTTCATCATATCCACTACAATTTGAGAATCTGACTCAGAGATAATCATCCTCCATTCTTGAGAATATCCTCTCTCAACTACAATCTTAGTAGCAAGATACTCCATCAAATTATTAGATTGTTATTGTTTATAAAAAGAGAAGAAAAAATTAGCAACTCCATCATTACCTCTACAAATAACACTAATACCAACATGCCCTGGGTTCCCATTAGAGGATCCATCTATATTAATCTTCAAGACACCAATAGGAGGAGGTATCCACCTCCCATCTCTAAAAATACTCTTATTAACATGTCAGGATCTTTTTCCAGGAATGTAGTCTAATCTATTGTCTCCCAAGTTCAAATTGCTTACAATAACATAATCACCCAAATCTACAGTTTTAGACATGTCACACTTAGGAGAGATAGTCTCCTGAAGCCTGCTAACTATCTTTTGCCACAACTAAAAATCCCCAATTTGGAGTCATAGAAAACCCCATAGTTTCTTTCCAACCAAAGATTCTAGATAATAAAAGTAGGCCCAATAGCCCAAGCCACCTAAAGAAAAGATGTCTTCGTTGGAGGTCTTCTCATGCTTTCCCAAAATTTAGTTAAGGAGGTAGCATGAATAAAATCATGTTGTCATGCCTCCCACCACATATGCTAGATCTCTCTGGAGAATGAGAATTGCAAAGAAAAGAGCACAAATGGAGTGTCCTTGAAAGCCTATCCTCCAAAGGTTCTCCCAAGTAAGGCTTTTCCTCTGAGAAACCAGCCATACAAATAAAATACACTTAGGCAAAGAAGATTTTTTCCATACCTTCTTTCACTAGGGCACATCTTCCAGACCATGCAATTTCCTATCTAACATAGCATAACCTTTAGTTACTGTAAACTTTCCTTTTGGGTTGGGACCCCATGCCAGAGCGTCTCTCTCTTTAAGGGAATTGTATAACCTTCCCTCCAAGATTCTTTCCATCTCAATACGATCCTCAACATAACCACCCTAGGGATACTCATGTGGATCCTTCCAGCATGTCATCTCTAAATGACCTTTACACTTAATCATTCTAAAATTATCCACCTTAACCCACCCAACATTAGTAAAAATATTACAAAGGGATTGAAGTTGAGGGAAACTAGAAAGAATAGGAGGGTAGGTGTAGGAGCACCCATGGGTCATATGTTTGCAACCATCAAATTTCTATGTGTGAGATCCAATCAGGTTCATCATGTGAATAAGGACTATCCAAGAGTCCAATAGGTGAGTTTTTGAAGGTTTAAAAATATGTTTGTGTGTTATTGCCTAAGTTGGGCAAGTTGTGCCAAGATTGGCCAAAATATGCTATGCAAGCCAAAAGTGGGGACAATGGATAGAAAGTCATTTTTATTTGTGTTAATATGTGTCTAGAGGGCGTTAGGACACCATTCTACATCATTTGGAATCAAATTGGTTAGAAGAAACCAAATATTGTATAGTGAGAAAATAATTGTCAATTACAACTTTGCATTTTGTTAACTTTGCATGACAACATTTGGGCATAGTTGGGCATTTCACCCAAAATAGTTATGGTTCAAACCTAATAGTTGAAACATGATGGGAGGGGGTATATAAGACCTTCCATAGCATTGTAAATAGGTTAGACAACATTTTCCACAAATTTCAATAGTGATTAGTTGACAATTTTCTGGTTAACTCTCTGTAAATCATTCAAAATTGGTGTAATTCATGTTAAATGGATTGAACTTGATGATTTTCCACTGTAGATAATTAGATTAGACTATTTCCTTTCATTTTGTGTTCTGGTATTGAATATTTTCAAGTTTTGTTTGTGTACAAATAAATTTCCTATCTCTGATTCCTGTTTATTGGATTGGACAGAGTTGGATCCAATAATATGACTGTACTTTGAAACCCCCCGTGAGAATCTCATGACCCTTGGAGGTATGAGATTAGATTTAGTGTAAATTAGTTTAATTTTTTTTTTGGGGTATGGAAAGTGATGTTTTCTATTTTTAAACTCTTTCCCTAGGCGAGCTCTGCCATAGCCTGACTAGGAAGGAAGAGTTAATAGAGGTTAAAAACTTGTAGGATCATATTGGCTGAGAAAATCCAATGACAAGGAGATTTGCATAGGGTTTAGAAATAACCTTGGTGAATATTTGAAGAGAATTTGAATCCATTTGAGTGGATTTCTCACTAAAGGATTGAATGCAAGCTTATTTCCTTTGTAAAGCACCTATTTTAGGGTTTGGCACTATACGGAGGGTTGAAGAATTAAGACTTACAAAATCCTTTAGGTCTTCCAAAAGGGTAGTTAAGTAGTTTGTTTTCAATATTTTTGAGTTAGAGACCAAAAACCTCAGACTTAGGTCTAATCGAAGACCTACAAGCCTAGTAGGCCTAGATACAAGGAAAATTGAAATTGATAGAAAAATGGTATGAAGATAAAACAACATTGAGGTGTTTGGTGATTGAAATGATGAGTTTGGAAGCCCTATACTCCTGCAAGATGAATGTGGAAGGGCTAGGAATTTTTTTGTTGAGCTTACCCTTGTGAGCTTAAAATTAGGAGTGTGTGAAACCTGACTTGATAAAGAATCTCTAGGAGAGTAGTATGGAAGTGAGTGTGAACCTCCTAAGGTACTAGGTTTTGTGGATGGAATGAAGCCCTAGAAGGTCCTAGAAGTGACCTAGAGAAAAGAATAGAGTAGCTCATTTTGGAGCCTCCCTATCAAAGTGGTATTAGAGCCTAAATATTTGGGCAAGGTGGAAGGTACATGTCAAATTTTGAATCATTGGGTGAATCAACCATGGTGACAAATATAGAATTAGCCAATAAAGTAAAAGACAAGGAAGAGGAGAATAGATTTCTTAAAGAGAAGATGGAATAGTTAGAAAACAAATTGGGTGAGGTAGAAGTGAAGGCTAAAGAAGTGAGTGTCAAGGTGAGTGAAAAAGAAGATAAGGGAAAAGGAGTTGTAGTAGAGAATCAAGTACCTGAACTAGACCCTATGATACTAGAAGAAGCATTTCTTAAATCCCTAAAAGCCAGGGGAGGAAAAGCATTAGATGGAATTCCACTCTTTAGTGGAAAGATGGAAATAGACCTAGTAATGAAATGGATAGAGGGCCTGGAAAATCATTTTGAATGTGAGGGCATAAGTGAAGAAAAAAAGGTTAAAGTGGCTAAATCAAGATTAAGAGGGGCTGGTTTAACATGGTGGAAATTTGTTCAAACAGAAAGGGAAAAGGAGGGAAAGAATCCAATTTCTACTTGGAAGAACATGATTTCCAAGGTTAAAGAGACTTACTTACCTGATGACTATGAGATCAAACTTCATAGAAAGAGGCAAAATCTAAGACAAAGAGATCTTGATCTCAACACATACATTGAAGAGTTTCAAAAGTTGTGTTTGAGGTCTAATGTGACAGAGGATGAAAGTATCAAGGTTTCAAGATACTTGAATGGGTTGAGATGAAACATCCAAGAAGAGATTAGCTTGCTAAGTCCTACCACTGCCCAAAGTTTCTATCAGTTGGCACTCAAAGTGGAAGAGAAGAACAAAAAGAAGCATGAGAAAAGTAATAGAGGCAGAGGCAGAGGAAGAGATTGAAGAGGCCATAGAGGAAATTTTTGTGGAAGGAGCATAGACCAAATATCCCAAGGGGAATTCAAGCTGGTAGAAGATACTAGGGATTCTAGTCACAGAGACAGCTATAGAGGAAGGGGATCTAGCACCAACAACAGAGGTAGGTCTAGAGGATTAGGGAGAGGATCCTATTTCTCTATAATAAATATTTATAATTGCCATCAAATTGGGCCCCCTATATATATGCCCTGAAAAGACTTCTTCATCCCAAGGAGGGGATAGAAGAGTGAACTATGTTCAAGAGGACACTGCAAGTGTGAAATCACCAGAGATGATTCTAGACTCAGAGGTTGGTGAGAACCTTATGATAAGAATAATATTGATCAAAAAAACTGTGATAGAGGAGTCAAGCCAAAGAAGATCCTTGTTTAGGATTAATTTCAAGCTTTTGGGAAAAGTATGCAAGGTTGTAGAGGATTCAGGGTCCATGGATAACATAATATTAGAAGAGGCAGTGAGAAAATTGAAACTACAAAGAGTTCCACATACTAACCCCTATAGAGTTACTTGGCTCAACAAGGGCAACATGTTTTAGTAAATGAGCAAACTTGGGTGGAATTCACCATAGGGGGTTACAAAGATAAAATGTTGTGTGATGTTTTACCAATGGACACATGCCACCTACTATTGGGTAGTCCATGACAATATGATAGAAAGGTAGTTCATCATGGAGATAGGAACTCATACACTTTTCAAAAAGATGGAATCACTTACAAAATCCAGTCCATAGGAGATGGTGGAGAAGGTAAGGCTATTTGTCCTAATGTGTTATTGGTAGGTGAAAAATAATTATTGGATAGTCTAAAAGAGGGAGAAGGATTTGGGTTTCCCATAATGGTAAAGACTAAGGAAGAGAAGAAAGATAAGAAGGTGAATATCCTTGCAGAAGTGAAAACTCTATTAGATCAGTTCAAAGACATCATCAGTGATGGAACAAATGCCACCCTACCACTGCAAAGAGCCATAAGTCATCAAATTGACTTCATCCCAGGGGATTCTTTTCCTAATAAAAATTCTTACAAGATGACACCCTAGAAAAATGAAGAAGTTTCCAAACAAGTCCAAGAGCTTCTTGATAGTGGATTGATCAGGAAAAGTATTAGCCCATGTGTAGTTCCCATAGTTTTGGCACCTAAGAAAGGGGGAACATGGTGGTTGTGTACTGATTCAAGGGCCATAAAAAAATTACAATCAAATATAGATTTCCCATTCCAAGGATTGAGGACATTATGGACTATTTAGGAGGTGCACAATATTTCACCAAGATGTACCTTAAAAGTGGCCATCACCAAATTAGAATTCAGGAAGGGGACAAGTGAAAGAAAACATTCAAAACCACAGAAGGCCTATATGTGTGGCTCTTTATGCCATTTGGACTCATAAATGATCCTAGCACATTCATGAGACTCATGAATGAAGTCCTGACATATTAGATTGGTAAATTTGTAGTTGTTTATCTAGATGATATCTTAATTTATAGTAAAACTAAAGAAGATCATCTTAAGCATTTAGAAATATTCCTAAAGAAGTTGCATGAAGAACAAATAACCATCAATTTGGAGAAATGTGAGTTTATGAAGAAGGAGCTTGTCTACCTAGGATTTGTGGTCTCAAAAGGAAACTTGAAGATGGAACCTCAAAGGTTGAAGCAATACTCATTTACCCCACTCCAAAGACATCTAGTGAGGTGAGAAGTTTCCATGACTTAGCTCAGTTTTATAGGAAGTTCATAAGGAACTTTAGTGAAATATATGCTCCTATACTTGATACAATTGAAGGAGGTGTAAAGACCAAGTTTTAATGGACAAACCAAGTAGATATAGGACTTGAACTCTTGAAGAAAAAGGTGGAAACACAATCTGTGTTAGTACTACCTAGCTTTGACAAACCATTCATCATAGAGTGTGATGTAAGCAATTTTGGAGTAGGGGTAGTCTTGAACCAAGAAGGCAAGCCAACAACATTTTTTAGTGAAAAGCTTAATGAAGCTAAGAAAAGATACTCATCCTATGAATTAGTGTTATATTATCTTGTTCAAGAACTAATAAAATGGAGGCATTACCTATTGCTAAAGGAATTTTTTGTCTATACAGACAATCAAGCACTTAGTTTCCTTAACTCTCAAGATAAGTTGAGTCATAGGAATATCAAATGGGTAGATTATCTGCAATCCTATACATTTAACATTAAGCAAAATAATGGTCAATGAAATAAAGTGGTTGGAACTTTAAGTAGAAGGTTGTTGACAGTCCAAGAATTTTTTTTTAAAAGTATTAGGATTTAAAGTTTTATGGAGCTCTATACAGAAGATAAAGATTTTGCTGCAGCCTACAAGGTATGCCAGGATTTTGGGAATCACATCCATAGTGACTATGTAGGTTATACATTGCAAGATGGACTACTATTTAAAGGAGGATAGCTTTGTGTACCAAGGGGGTAAATGAGAGAAAAAATCATCCAAGAACAACATAATGACAGTTTGAGTGGACACTTTGGGTTGAACAAAACCTTGGAATTGGTACAAAGATTCTACTATTGGCCAAAGATACATAAAGATATCCAAAGATATGTGGAATAATGTACTATATGTCAAAAAACCAAAGGAAATTCTTCAAATGATGGACTCTATCAGCCTTTACCAATTCCCAATAGACCATGGGAGTGTGTAAGTATGGATTTTTTGGTTGGGTTACCCAAGACAAAGAATGGTTTTGATAGAATCTATGTTGTGGTAGATAGATTTAGAACAATGTGTCATTTTATTTCTTGCAAGGTGACCCATGATGCTAGTCAAATAACCAATTTTTTCTTCAAGGAAGTAATTAGGATTCATGGTTTTCCAACCAACATAGTGTTTGACAGAGATTCAAAGTTCATTGGTCATTTTTGGAAAACCTTGTGGAAAAGGTTAGGAACCAACTTGTCATTTGGGTTTGCATACCATCCCTAAACAGATGGGAATAAATGTTTTTTCAATAGGACACTTGGGAACCTTTTAAGGTGTTTAACCAAATAATATGGTCAAGCTTGGGATCAAGTCAGTAACCCAACCAAGCAGAATTTGCTTAAAATGATACTGTGAATAGGACAACATGGAAGAGTCCTTTTGAAATAGTGTATGGCCTAGATTCCAGAGGTGTGCTAGATTCCAGAGGTGTGCTAGAGCTTAGAGACCTTGGAAGTATGGAAAGGAGAAGTGGATATGCTAAGTATTTTGCACAATCCATGAAGGAGATACATGAGAAAGTAAAATAGTCCCTGACAGAGAACACTAAGAAAATTAAGGACAAAGTTGATGTCAAGAAGAAACATGTGTAGTACCATGTAGGGGATCTAGTCATGGTGCATTTGAAAAAATAAAGACTTCAAAAAGGAGTTCCTAAAAAATTGCAGATGATAATAATTGGTCCATGTAAGATACTGGCCAAATATGGAAGTAATGCTTACAAGGTGAACCTATCAGAAGGCATAGCTTTATCTCCTATTTTTAATGTGGCAGATTTAGTGCCTTACAAAGGTCCCAATATAGAGGAAGATAAGAAGGATTATGATGTTGCAGAGATGATAAATAAATTGATATTTCCTCCCCACACTAAGCCACAAGTAGAATAGGTAGTAGATTCTAGAGTTGTAAAGAAAACTCAACATAGAATTTACATGGAACATTTGATAAAATGGAAGAATATGTATTAAGTTGAAGCCACTTGGGTACCTCAAAGTGATTTCAAAAAGGTTGGTATTAATCCTCCTCTCTTGTTACTTGATGTGACTTGACTTCTTTTCTACTGAGGGAGGATGGTGCAGGATCACCTATCGGTCATATGTTTACAACCCTCAAATTTTGATGTGTGAAGTTGGGCAAGTTGTGCCAAGATTGGCCAAAATATGCTATGCAAGCCAAAAGTGGGAAAAATGGGTAGAAATAAATGTGTTTGTCTTAATATGTGTCTAGAGGGTGTTAGGAAACCATTATGTGTCATTTAGAATCAAATTGGCCAGAAGAAATCAAATATTGTATAGTGAGCAAAGAATTGTCAATGACAACTTTACATTTTGTTAATTTTGCATGACAACATTTGGGCATAGTTGGGAATTTCACCCAAAATCAGTTATGGGTCGAACCTAATAGATGAAACATTATGAGAGGAGGTATATAAGCCATTCCATGGCATTTTAAATAGGTTGGACAATATTTGGCACAAATTTCAATAGTGAACAATTGACAATTTTCTGGTTAATTCTCTGTAAATCATTTGTAATTGGTGTAATTCTTGTTTAATGGATTGAACTTGATGTTTTTCCAATGTAGATAGTTAGAGTATAATATTTCCTTTCATTTCATGTTTTGGTATTGAATCTTGTCAAGTTTTGTTTGTGTAAATAAATTTCCTATCTCTGATCCTTGTTTACTAGACTGGACAGAGTTGGGTCCAATAAAATGACTCTACTTTGAAACCCCCCAATGAAAATCTCATGGCCCTTGGAAGTATGAGAGTAGAGTCAGTGTACATTATTTTCCTTTTTAGTTGGGGTCAAGAAATTGATATTTTCTATTTTTAAACTCTTTCCCTAGGCGAGCTCTGCCATAGACCAGCTAGGAAGGAAGATTTAACAGAGGTTAAAAACTTGTAGGAGCAGATTGGATGAGAAAATCCAATGAAAAGGAGATGTGCATAGGTTTTAGAAAGAAACTTGGTGAAGAGTTAAAGATCAGTTGAATCCATTTGAGTGTATTTCCCATTGAAGGATTAAATACAAGCTTGTTTCCTTTGTAAAGCACCCATATTAGGTTTGGCACTGTACAAAGGGTTGAAGAATTAAGAATTAAAATATCCTTTAGGTCCTCCAAAAGGGTGTCCAGAATGGTGAGAATTTTAGTAGGTTGTTTTCAATATTTTTGAGTTAGACCCCAAAAACCTTAGACTTAGGGCTAATTGAAGACCTAAAAGCCTAGTAGGCCCAAATACAAGGAAAATTAAAATCGATAGAAAAATGGTTGCTTGGCCAAACAATTGTCTTATAAAACCATAACATTAGACTTCTCATTTCAGGATTGGACACCCTAAATGGTTTCTAATTGGATTATTCAGTCTCATTTAATTATCGACCAGGGACGTAAACTTGGAATGGCATTTGCAAAGTATATGCTTCAAACTCCATTGATTCTCATGGCTAAACCAATGAATTTTAAATGCATCAATCTTCAGGAAATCCATGCTAACTCAAATGAATGCGTTTACTCTAAGAAAATAGTAATTACGGATAGGAACTGCTCTACCCGCCTATGCTGCAGGAACAATCTACTAGTTTTGTTACTAGTGGCTGTAGGAACAACATAGTTCTATTTTACTTCTCCAAACATGGAAATGACTTCTACTCTAACAAGGGAATTCACTCACCAAGTGGGCCCCCTTGAATGAGTGAATAGAAACACAATCAAGATAACATAATTGAACTCAACTTGTGCATTCTATTCATTCATGGAAAATACACTTGGATAAAATAAAATAGTATTACAATTGTATTAGCTTCTATTCAGAAAATAACTACTAACTCGACTAACTCCAAAGAGTTACAATAGTCATCTTATTTTAAGGAAATCTACAACTAATCCCTAAATCTAAGATCACTCCATTAATGAGGATCGTTATAGATACATAATGCTTCATAAAAAAAATATCAGTCATAGAGAATAAGTCTTCCTAGAATATAGTACGTGGTGCCTCTAGACCTGCACGCTGTCTTTAACAAGAAACTAAATTGACTTGTTCTTCCCGTGAAGATCTTGCAGCAACATCTTAACTTACTTCAATCGCTTGCTTGACCTCTTCGACATGATGGAATCTTTGCAGCAATGACTGGCTTTTGACTTCTTCAGCATCACAATGTTGATCTTTAATTCAGCACGATTGATCCGTGCAACATAATCAATGTGCACACAACCTTTGAGACATACATATTTTCATCATTAATATCAGGAAAGAAGTGTTAGGTTCCAATTAATACTCTTGCAAGGCACATGGCTACAGGAAGGAAACTACCCACAAACATAGTAGAGGAAATAGGATCATTCATTAGCATATACTACTGCATCTTATCATTTTATCCATCAATTCCAAGAAAATATACTATGTTCCCTTTTCATCCATTTTACTGCTTATGTCCTTACATTTACAAAATATACATATAAAACCATAAGTTTAAGTATCTATTATGCAAGTAAACTGCTGGAAAGAAAATAAAAATCATTTGAAAAGATGGCCTTTAAAGAGGCTCATCATTCCCCCCAACTGTCCTATTGCTGGTCTCTAGGAATCATGAAGTTGCGTATCCTAGCTCGTAGCCTTAGGACACTGGCAGTCTTTTCTCCTGACTCATCAATAGTATAGTTAAAATACCCACGATTTTCCTGAAGTATTTCCCACCTCTGCACTTCTTTAGCCATGTCATGTTCTTCTGCACTTTCATTTACTGCTAACAAAGGCTGCAGGAGAATAGGCAGTTGGAACCTTAATGGAATCTAGTAATTACGCAATGTTCTGCCCAATATTATATACCATGGAACTTGACAGGTGGAAAGAGTTAGTTTCTATGGAGAATTAGGTTCACGAACCTTCAAATCATGTGACATCCTTACCCATCTATGCCTAGAAGCAGAGATTGTAGCCTCAATATTCTATGACAAGTGTTGTTCCCAGTCTGAATATGCTTGTTCTCTGATCGGATAGACCTTGCTGGCTCCACTTGGGTTCATAGTGACTGAGAGCCATTCAAGAAGAGTTCATCTGGAATGCTAAACTTCATGCCACATTAGAAAAGGTGTATCTATTTCACTATTTCTGTATGGCAAGGCCTGATGTTCCCTTCTTATCTCATTCTGCATCCAAAACATCACTGCTCTTAACTAAACATCTCCCACATACAATAATGAATTCTAGTCCCTGTCATCTGGTACAACAAGATTATGTAAATATAATTCACATAAAAAACATTTTATAGACATCCGAGCTGACTGAAATGCATCATAGAATTCATGAGGTGTTGAGACAAAAGAATTCAATACCTCTACAATCTTGGTTAATTTAAAATTAACAAATTATTCCTTGAGGAACAATGCATATACTAGAGATATTGGTGACTTGCATGCCATTGCTTTAGGAATCAATTTAGTAATCTGCTTTACCCTTCTTTCCAATACTGCAATCTGATCTATTTTCTGATCTAATTAATGAAATTTCTCATCAATAGTTCTTTTTAGCTTTTCCTTTTCTAGATTCCATTGTGCCCTTTCCCATTCAAAATTCTAGTACAAGCTCAACCCTACTGCTAATGGTGTAGATAAGTCTGGAGGTGGCATGTGTCCCTGGTTAAGGATATCAATCCATCCTGGTGCAGGCTGAGGGGTTTTTACTGCCTCACTTTGGGTGGATGTCTCCCCTTTCCATACAACAAGATTTTTTATTGCCTTATCCTCTTGACAAGATTCAACTTCTTTAGCTAGTGTATCTAACCCATCCTTGCTTACTTGTTCTAACACCTTTTCAACAATATCCTAATTAATTGTAGGGAATTAATCATCAGGTAGGTTGTCTGAATTATCAAGATTATCTTTCCCAATAGAGCCATCAGAAAATTCTTCTGCCTCCTCATAATTCCTATCACTATCTATGAAGATGTAATCAATATTAGGATCAGCTATTGTTTTAAAATTTGTATGGTGGGAATGGTGTCACTATCTATACTTTTCTGAACCTTTTCCTCAGAAGAGGACTTCTCTATAGACTCAGATGACTCTATATTCACAAATTGAATAGGAGACTTGTCATTTCTGCTGACGTTGGCAGAAAGTATTGCACTCTTCCTAGCAGGGGTTTGGAAAGAACAAAGAGGATCTTTGTGTTTCCTCCTGCTAGCAGACACCTCCTCTGTAGTTTCTACAGGAGGTTCTTCTGGCATCACTTCCTCAAAATAGGGCAAGGCTTCATCAGTTGTGTTACTAACATTATCACTGCATGGCTACTATTCTGGAATTAATTCCTCTAATCCTAGGGTTTTACCCTTGTCTTTCTCTGAAGTAGACCTAGTTGTCATGGAAGGTGGGGTATCATTGGTTTCCTTTCTTTTGAATTTCTTCCTATTAGGAATAGGAGTACTACTAGTGAAAGCTCTTTTCCGAGACAGGTTAGGTTTAGAGGAAGAGGCTTTAGGAATGACCTTTGTTTGTTGAATTACCTTGCAAACCCCCGATGTTGTGTTAACCTTTCTTCCTATACCCTAGCCTCTAGGGCTGACCACTCTAGGTGCCACTTCATTCATTGCTAAGAATTCATCCCAAGTACCAATAAATTGCTTATTTAACTCCCTTTCTACAAGTAATTTGATTAAACAATGATGGGAAACAGACTGAAATTTTCCTGATTGAACTAGAGAAGCTTGCATTTTCACAATGTTAAATAAAAAGCTAGGTAGATTTACCGGTCTATCATCATGGTGGAGGGCGCTCATGATCTTGAAATGCAGCCCATGGAGATATTTGTAATGACCTTCACTGATGATATGTAACTGATTGAATGTTTGAAGATGTTAAGTTGATGATCATGCAAGGCATTAAATCAGTTAATGTATTGTATTATCATTGATGGCAACTTAATGTAATCTGTATGGTCATGGAAATACTACCAAAGACTTCAAGGAACCAATGAATCAAAGGATATGCTATCAATAATGCATACAAGTCAAGTATTCACAAAGTGACTATATACACCGATAGAGTGCACACCGACGGTCACAGTAAAGACAAAAGTCACAGTGTTACTCGACGAGAAAATGCACAACATTACCAACGAGCAGAGTTATAGTGTTGCCCGGTGAGAAAAACACAGTGTAACCCAACAAACAAAATTATAGTGTTTCTCGATAGACGAAGTTACCAAAGACAACTGAAGTCACATCGACGAAATAGTCAATTATCATCAATGACTAACTGAAGTGTTGACTGACAGAACAAAGAGTTCAGAAATGACAAAATGCTTAGCTGTCAAGAGATATTTATAGAGTTAACTGATACTTATCATTGTTTTAATCATTCAGATAAGGTCAAGGATAAGTAATTGATTTAAATTTGATTTTTCTAGTTGGCAAGAAGATCTCTATGAGATAAAACTGGAGTTTTCTTTAAAACTATTGGCAAGAATTGTGGAACACACCAAGATCAAGAAAGCCAAGAAAAGATGAAATCATGTCTATAAAGAGACAAACCCAATTATTTACAAATTGTGGGGTGAAAAAGAGAGAAGAGGGAAGATGCTAAAGATAATCTGAAGAAGAAGAAGGTCTTCATTCAGTGTTGATCAACAAGCTGAAGAGAGAGCTAGATTCTGCAGACACCGACGAACTGTGAGAAAACATCACAGAGAAGAACAGTGTGGAGAAAAGGTATAAGTGATTATATTGATCAGAGAGGTAATGGACTTACAATAGATATGAAAAGATGCAATTGAGTTGTATGTATGAACAGATCATTGGTGTTTCATTTTAACCATTGAAGCATCAAGTCTCTTAAATGAGCAGGACTTAAAAGTATTTTACAATTGAGATACATCCCAAGGAGTATCAAAAATTTTGATCATGAAAGTAGCATTGGATATGCTTGATACCTATTGACAGGAAAATTGAGTGTTTGATCAAGATGGTAGCATTAGATGCCAGATACTAGGTGATAAACTATCTTTTAAATCCTCTAACAAGGTCACACCTAATAGTGTGTTTTGTAACCTTTAACAAGGTTGGCTCCTAACAAGGCTCACTTCAGAAGAGTGAAAATTTGGGGTATCGGTCCCAGTATTTTTTCCCCTAACAGGGTTTACACGTTAAAAATCCAATGTGTCATGTGTTTATGTTTCATTTCTTTATAGTTTTACATTTCACATATGCAATTCTGGATTGATCGGTATACTCTATTTATTTACTATGTTTCGGTAAATGAATGACTGATTATCGGTAAATATATAGAAGAGGGTTTAACAAAGCAATCTGAAAAGTTGAAAATTGTTATAAGTATTTCAAGGCATTCATCTTGTAGGAAAGAAGATAACTAGAGTTATAATCTGTGGTTATAAGTTTTAAGGATTAATTTTTGAGGCCACTGATTCATCCCCCTCTTAGTTATTACTAACAATTGGTATCAGAGCTTGTGTGCTTAGCAGGAAGGTTTCAAGACCTAAGCTAAAGATCACAAGATGAACAGACGAGATGTGCCCAAGTTGAACAAATATAATTTTGCTTCATGGCAGAGCAGAATAAGACTCGACTTATCAGGTATTGGTAATGACGTTACTCAATACTTAGATACTGAATATGTGTTTCCCATAGGTGCACCAATAGTTGAACAAATGAGAGAGAAGCATGAGAACAAATGCATGATAATAGAACTTGCTTCCTCACTCTCTGATGCTAAATTTGAAGATGTCAAAACCTACAAGACTGCAAAGCAGATGTGGGACAAATTGATGCTTGTACATGGTGGTGACAAGAATTTTTTGAGAGCCAAGGAAGAAACCTTAGAGGAAATTTTGATGATCTCAAAAGGAAAGAAGGTGAAAACATCACACAGTACAACACAAGAATCAAAGAGTTATTCAATGCTATCTAAGGAGTTGGAGGTGTACTAGATGAAGATACAATGGTAAGTAAAATTATAAGAACCTTACTACCTACTTATGCTATTAGAGTATCATCCATTCAAGAAATGAGAGTAGTAGAAAATAACAATGTTACTCTAGATAGTTTGATTGGAAGACTTATTTCATTTGAGATGAATAACTTTGATAATAGTGTATTACCAAATATAGAGTCTGCATTCAAAACTTCCATGAGAATAAGTAAATCAAGTCATAAACACACTATGAGAAGAGATAGTGATAGTGAAAGTGAAGAAGAGGATCTTGATGAAATTGAAGCACTTATGGATAGAAGAATGCAAAGAGGCAAAGGTAAATACAAAGGTAAATTACCACTTGCTTGTTTTAATTGTAAAGAGATTGGACACTTTGATGCAAGATGTCCTAATAGAAGAAAAGATGACAAAAGTAATGATAGATCATTTGAGAAGAAGTCTAACAGAGGTGATTACAGAATCTACCAATAATCAGAAAGAAGAGATACCCGAGACTACAAGGAGAAAGGAAAGAAGGCCAATTACCTAGCTAAATTCAAAGATGAAGATACTGACACTAAATCTGATGAAGACATCGAGATGGTGTTTGTGGTAGTAAAAGATGATTCAGATGATGATGAAGAAAGGTATGTAGAAACTGCACTCATATCTAAGGTTAGTAAAAATGATGTTTGGATCATAGATAGTGGCTGTACTCACCATATGACCGGTGACAAACAAAATTTTGAGACTTTTGAATACTACAATGGTGGTTTAGTGAGAATGGGTAATGATACACCTTGTCCAGTTGAAGGTAGAGGAACTATAATGTTGAATAACCAGATAAAATGTGAAAATTCTTATTGGGTAAATGGATTGAATTATAATCTATTGAGTGTTTCTCAGTTGAATAATTCAGGTCACAGAGTAGCATTTGAAAATAAGAAGGCAAAGATGTTCAATAAATCAGGAAATCTGATTGGTACCGGTGAGTAGACAAAAAGTAACTTATTCTATTTGAATGATACTGACACCACTTGTTTGATTGCTACAAAAAAAGACATATGGCTGTGGCACAAAAGATTGTGTCATGTGAACTTTGACAACATGATAAAGATAAGCAAAAAGAGGAATGTCTGAGGCTTATCGACGATGACTAAGCCTGACAACATCATGTTTAAGAATTATTGAAAAGGTAAGATGACTAAGTCTAGTTTCAAAACCAAAACCCATACATCTGATGCAATTCTAGAATTAGTCCATATTGATTTATGTGGACCCATGAGGACAAAGAGTTATTATGGAGATAGATATTTTATTCTCTTTGTTGATGACTTTTCTAGAATGATGACAATTATGTTTCTAAAAGATAAATCAAAAGCATTCAATATGTTTAAATGGTACAAAGAAATGGTAGAAAAGAAAAGTGATAAGGAGTTAAAATGCTTAAGATTGGATAGAGGAGGGGAATTTATTTTAGATGAATTCACTAAGTTTTGCAATGAGAATGAAATCAAAAGATAGGTCTCTGCACCAAGAACACCACAACAAAATGGAATTGCTGAAAGAAGGAACATATCCATAGTTGATTATGCAAGGACACTGATGATAGAGAAAGGCATCACCCAAATATTCTGGAGGGAAGCTGTCAGTACTTCTGTTTACACATTGAACATAGTACAATTAAAGAAAGACACCAAGAACACACCTTATGAGCTTTGGTATGGTTACACACCTAATGTAAGTTACTTCAAGATCTTTGGTAGTCAATGTTATATCTTAAAAGCTGATAGAAATGGAAAACTTGACTACAAGAGTGATGAAGGAATCTTCCTAGGGTATTCCACCAAAATCAAGGCTTATAAATGTCTCAATAAAGCCTCTAACAAAATTTTTGAAAGTGAAAATATAAAGATAGATGAATTTGCAGAGAAGAATGAAAAGGAAAGCACTGAAGAACCAGAGGACTACATCAGGTTTGCTTATAATGAGGAACTCGACACTCTACCTGACCAACAATGTAGAGCTTCCGAGCAACAAATCATTGCACCCGAGCATCAGGCTGCAAATACCGATAATCAGGATATTACTCAAGACGATGTACCAAATGATGGAGAACAGACTGATGGAAAAAATGATGATCAAGATGATAGACAGAGGATTGAATCTATACTGGCAAGATATGTCATAACGAACCATCCACTGAACTAGATCATAGGAGACAAGAAAGATGGTATGAGAACCAGAAGTAAGTCTCTAAACACAAGATGTCTTATTTGTGATTATGAGCCCAAATCTGTCAATGCTACACTAGATAATGATGAATGGATAAGTGCTATGAATGAAGAGATTGAGAAGATATAGAAAAAAAATACATGGACACTTGTACCGAGACCAGATGACAAGAATGTCATCGGTAAAAAATGGATATTAAGGAATAAGATAAATGAGAATGGAGAAGTCACTAGAAATAAAGCATGAGTAGTATGCAAGGGATATGCACAAGAAGAAGGAATTGAATATGGAGAGACCTTTGCACCCATTTCTAGGCTAGAAGGAGTGAGAATACTACTTGCTTATGCTTTATATATAGGCTTCAAGGTATATCAAATGGATGTCAAGTTTGCATTCCTAAATGGAATACTTGAGGAAGAGGTATACATTGAGCAACCAAAAGGGTTTGTTGATCCAAACAAGAGAAACATGGTATGTAGACTACATAAAGCCTTGTATGGATTGAAACAAGCACCCCGAGCCTGGTAGGAAATACTTCATTCCTATCTCATAAGTATTGGATTTGCAAGGACTAGTGAAAATAGTAATCTTTATTTGAAGGAAGATACTGATGCTAACATTTTGATTGCTGAAATATTTGTTGATGACATCATATTTGGAGGCAATGATATGCTATGCAAATCATATTCTAATGAGATGAGAAAAGAATTTGAGATGTCTATGTTTGGAGAGATCAATTTTTTCTTGGTCTGCAGATCATGCAACAAGATGAAGGTATTTTCATAACACAATCCAAGTACATCAAAGAAGTATTGAAAATATTCAAGATGGAAGAGTCCAAACTAGTTGGAACACCGATAGAAATTGGATGCAAGCTGACAAAGGAGGAAAAGTCATCAGAGGTAAATCAAACTTTGTACAGATCAATGATTGGAAAACTCATGTATGTTGTACATACTAGACCAGATATTGCACATGCAGTAGGAATAGTTGCAAGATTTTCTGCTAATCCTAGGGAATCACATATGACTGCTATGAAAAGAATCCTAAGATATTTGAAGAATACTGAGGAATATGGATTATGGTATAGAAGAGAAGGCAAATTTGAAGTAAAGGTCTTTATCGACGTTGATTGGGCTTGAAATATTGATGACCAGAAGAGCATAAATAGAGGAGAATTCTTTATGGGTGAAAAACTTGTCAAATGGATCAACAAGAAGAAAGGATGCATCTCTCAATCTACTGCAGAAGCAGAGTATGTTGCTGCTACTGTAAATTGCTCAAATATTGCATGGATCAAACAATTACTGTAAGGTATGCATATGCAAATTCTTGAACTAGTAATTATATATTGTAACAACACCAGTGCAATAAATGTTTCCAAGAATCCAGTCATGCATGCTAAGACAAAGCATATTTCCATCAAGTATCATTATTAAGAGAACAAGTTTAGGCAAAAGAAGTGATACTTGAGTATGTGTAATCTAACAAACAATTGGCGGATATATTCACCAAGACACTGCCTAAGGATGCATTTGAGTACTTGAGAAAAAGACTAGGGGTCAGACCCTTGTCTACTAGTCATTAAGATGACTAGAAGGCTGCATCAGCCTGCATACTATCAGAATATCAATCATGTTGATGCAAGCAGAAAGATTGAATTCAAAGATAAATCTATACACAACAAGGTATTTATCTACTCCAAGCAACAAAGTTATTACCCATGGATTGGGAAATTCAAGGAATTTATTATGGATAGAAAGGATCCATTTGGCATTAATGTCAAAGGGAGAGAAATATATCATTATCATACATATAAAGGGAGAGAATTTATCCATTATCACCTCAGGGAGAGATCATATCCATCACAGTATCCAAAGGGAAGAGAAATAATCAGAAAGGGAGAATACGTACAAAGAAAGAGAATTGCTGACAAGAGACATCAAAACAAGAGAACATTCAAAGGGAGAGAATTTGACACAGGGAGAGAACACATCACATTAGAGAAAGAAAGATTCTATATATATCCAGTGAAGGGATTGAAGACAAACAGAAAAGATGCAAGAATCAAATCTAAGCTATTTGAGCTTACCGAAAGCCAGACATTTGTAATAGTTACATTAGGAAAGCTTGATGAAACAATATATTTCATATTGTATTTAGTATTTTTCCATCAATGCCAAAGGAAGAGATTGATGACATGTAACTGATTGAATATTTGAAGATGTTAAGTTGATGATCATGCAAGGCATTAAATTAGTTAATGTATTGTATTTTCATTGATGTCAACTTAATGTAATTTGTATGGTCATGGAAATACTGCCAAAGAATTCAAGGAACCAATGAATAAGAGGCTATGCTATCAGTAATGCATACAAGTTAAGTATTCACAAATTTACTGTATACACTGACGAAGTGCACATCGACGGTCAGAGTAAAAGAGAAAAGTCACAGTGTTACCCGATGAGAAAATGCACAACATTACCGACGAGTAGAGTTACAGTGTTGCCCGATGAGAAAAACACAGTGTAACCCGATGGAAAGAATTACAGTATTGGCCGACGGATGGAGTTACCAAAGACAAATGAAGTCACACCAACGGAACAGTCAGTTATCACCGATGACTAACTGAAGTGTTGATCGATAGAATAGAGAGTTTAGAAATGACAAAATGCTTAACTGTCAAGAGCTATTTATAGAGTTAACTGATACTGATCATTGGTTTAATTATTCAGATAAATCTAAGGATAAGCAATTGATTTAAAGCTGATTTGTCCAATTGGCAAGAAGATCTCTATGAGATAAAATTGGAGTTTGCTTTAAATCTATTGGCAAGAATTGTGGAACATGCCAAGATCAAGAAAGCCTAGAAAAGATGAAATCATGTCTATACAGAGACAAACCCAATTCTTTACAAATTGTGGGGTGAACAAAAGAGAAAAGGGAAGATGCTAAAGATAATCTGAAGAAGAAGAAAGTCTTCATTTAGTGCTGATCAACAAGCTAAAATGAGAGCTAGAGTCTGCAGACACTGAAGAACAGTGAGACATCACAAAGCAGAACAGTGTGGAGCAAAGGTATAAGTTATTATATTGATCAGAGAGGTAATGGACTTACAATAGATCTGAAAATATGCAATTGAGTTATATGTATGAATAGATCATTAGTGTTTCAGTTTAACCATTGAATCATCAAGATCTCTTAACCGAGAAGGACTTAAAAGTCTTTTACAATTGAGATACATCCCAAGGAGTATCAAAAATTTTGATCATGAAAGTAGCATTGGATATGTCCAATACCTATTGATAGGCCAAGTGAGTGTTTGATCAAGGATGATAGCATTATATTCTAGATACTAGGTGACAAACTATCTTTTAAATCCTCTAAAAAGGTCACACTTAACAGTGTGTTTTGTAACCTTTAACAGGGTTAGCTCCTAACAGGGCTCACTTTAGAAGAGTGAAAATTTGTGGTACCGATCCTAGTGGTTTTTCCCCTAACAGGGTTTCCACATTAAAAATCCATGTGTCATGTGTTTATGTTTCATTTCTTTATAGTTTTACATTTCACATATGCAATTCTGGATTGATCGGTATACTTTGTTTATTTACTGTGTTTTGGTAAATGAATGACTGCTTATCGGTAAACATACAGAAGAAGGTTTAAAAAAGCAATCCAACAAGTAGAAAATTGTTATAAGTATTTCAAGGCATTCATCTTGTAGGACAGAAGATAACTAGAGGCATAATCTATCAATGTCTAGCCGTGAATCACCACGCAAGGTGAACTGTGCCCTAACTGAGCATAAATCAATATCTTTATACCATTTCTCTCCTTCTTGCGGAATTATTGTTACCTCTACCAAAACATCCTCTATGAACTCTATTATTAACCCCTTTACCACTGCAAACCCATTATTCAGAGTGTTTAGAAATTGCAGAGAAATTTCTTCGTTAAATCCCTTAAGGCTGAGACAGTAATCCAGCCATCCTCTTCTTCAAAAATTTTTACAGTTGGCTGGGTCTCCAAGTAGAACTCCATGGTTTGTCAGCTCATGCCTCTAAAGGTCTCCTCCCATTTCTATTAACAAAATTTTTTGCACATAAGCTCTACAAAAGCTAAAACAAATGGAAATTGCAATGGACTCAAGGTGTTGCAGACGAGAAAATAGGAGTACAGGATATCATTTACTTCCAGGCAATTAAAAGTGAATGATATTTCATAAATAATTTCATGCGTGTTAAGGCCTGCCACCCTAAACATGTTGTGAAAATACCATCATTAATTGAACTTTTACTTTTAAAAGCTTTTAATTACTTTCACATCAAATCATGATGATGTAATCACTAGGTGACAAATGGCTTCACACATGACGATGGTCATCTTGAAAAGACAAGAAATAAATTTCATCCTTCACATGCTAATTTTGAAATTCGCAAACAAATATTAAATAATCCCTCCCCCCAACTAAGTGTAAGGCATGGGTCCCACCAGGCCATTGCGTGGAAGAGTATAAAAGGAAAAAGAACACTAAATTCTAATAAAAATGAATAAAATAATGTACGAACGAAGGCATGTGTCACTAACCTGTGGAGTACTACAGGAAGAGTGTTCTAATATGCAACATGCACTGATGGAGTGATGCAATGGTGTAGAATAAAATGATAGAGAGAGGAGGTGAGGTGGATTTTATTATGGAGAAATTATTTCACATGAGGTGAAATGTTTATTATGGAATCATTGATAAAAATCAAGGATTATTGGAAACCTGGGTGGAAGACCCAGATGATGTTGCTATAGGAGTACTATTGTCATCACTATGCTGGAACTGGTACAAGAAGTCTTCATGACTTGCGGGACTGTGGTAGATCTTGAGGCAATGCCCATTCACAAGCAGTTTGAATTGCATAGGATCAATGGTGGAAAGCTGAACCGCTCCATTATGAAAAAATGAGATTATTTCATAAGGCCCTAGCCACCAGGTCTGAAATTTTCCTGGGGTATGCTACTAGCGTGAGTCATAGAGCAGGGCCCAATCACCAATGGAATATTTATTGTCCTTGATGAATCTGTCATGCCACTTCTTCCACTGCTTTTGAATCAATTCTATATTGTGAAGTGTAGACTTCCGATACTCATCTAGTCCATTAAGCTGCAGGTGCCTATTTTCTTGTGCCCTTGTAAGGTTAATGTCTAATTCCAATGCCGTCCTGAGAGTCTTGTGCTGAAAATAAATAGGCATAGATGTAGATTTTCCTTAAACTAGTTCAAAATGAGTAAAACCAGTTGTTGTTTTGGAAGTTGTTCGGTAAGCCCAAATGGCTTCAGGAAGATGAATAGCCCAGTCCTTCTTGTAAACAATAACTATTTTAGTCAGGATTGATTCAATCTCTCTATTTTTTATTTCTGCCTGCCCATTGGCCTAAGGATGGTATGAGGAAGATTTACCATGCCTCATTGTATACTCATGCATCAACTCAAAAATAAGATTAGAAGTAAACTGTGCTCCTTGGTCTGTGACTATCTCATGAGGTACACCGAACCTGGTAAATATATATTCATAGAGAAATTCTGCTACCTTATGATCTCTAGCATGCCTCATTGCTTTGGCTTCTACCCATTTAGTTGCATAATCAGTACATGCTAAGATATGTGACTTACCATGAGAAGATGGCTTGATAGGTCGCACAAAATCGATACCCCATTTGTCAAATGGTGTCACCACCACCTGAGGCTTCAAGGGAATTTCATCTAACTTGGTTGGGCACCCCATACAATGGCATCGGTCATTGTGCCTGGCATGCTTAGTTGCATCTTTATGTAGGGTAGGCCAATAGTAATGTGTTGTCAATATCTTGTATGTTGTCCTTTTGCCTTCAAAGTGGCCACCACATAGTTCATCATGACATGCCCGAGATATGTCATAAGTCTCATCTTTGCGAACGCATCTTCGGGCGACCTAGTCAAGACCTGTGTAAAAAATAAATCCTAATATCCATGAAAAATTGAAGCTTTTCTCAACCAGAAGTCTATGCTCTCTTGGGGAGAAATGAGGTGGTGTCCTTCTTGTAGCAAGGTAGTTTGTGATATCAACATACCATGGGTTGTAAGTGTTAACAGAGAAGAGGTGCTCATAAGAGAAGCTGACATCAATTGTTGAAGGATCATCAGGAACTTGTAATCTAGATAAGAAATCAGCCACCACATTAGCCTTACCTAGTTTATCAATGATTGTTACATCAAACTCCTGCATGAGGAGTAACCATCTTGCTAACCTACCAGATATGACAAGTTTGTTCATTAAGTATTTGATTGCTGAATGGTCAGTGTATACAAAGACTTCATAACCATTAATGTAATGTATGAATTTATTAAGTGCATAGATTACTGCTAGTAATTCCTTTTTAGTAACAGTATAGTTTAGTTCAACACCTTGTAGATTCTTACTAATATAATAAATAACATGCTCAACTGTACCTTCCTTTTGGCCTAGCACTACCCCAATGACATAGTCTGATGCATCTGTATGAATATGAAAGGGAAGCTTCCAATTAGGTCCTCTAAGAATAGGTGTTTGAGTTAGGACATCTTTTAACAGCTAAAATGATAGTTTTTGATTACGGTAAAAATAGGTTTTAAAGGGACCCCGAAACCCTTTAACAATAGAGACAAGAGAAAGGCATAAAAACTTGGAGAACAACAAGCTACCCCATGGAAGGAAGTAGGCTACAAAGGGACAAATCCCAGATTTAACATTAAACAACTACAAAGCAAAAATAAAAAAAATCCTTTGGAAGAAAAACAAGGGAAAAGGCCACCAGCACTGAGATCAAGATAGAGTCTTTAGGAATCTCTCAGATTCCTCCAGCTGAGTCTGCATAGTCTTCACATTGTCTTTCAGCTTCTGAATATCTGGATCCTCAATCTTCTGCTTCTTAGACCTAGTACAAGTGCCAGGTCCCATCTGCTAGGTTGGAACAGAAAGGTCAATGGTATCTTTGTTTCCTTCCAGCCAATTACTCAGAGACATTAGATTCTCCATTTTAGACCTCATACCTATGTTCACCAGACTAAGCAAATGTTTTAGCATTTCCTCATTCCCGCTTATTTTCTTTTGAATAGGTATCATGGCTTTCTCAACATCTTTTTTAACTTTTTCTTCAATATCAGATCCGTGATCATGCACATTGACATTGGCATTGTGAGGAACCTCCTTTCTGAGAATAGACATAGTATCCTCAATCATAGAGCTCTTATTTTCCGATTCGATACATCTATTCTTAAGTTCTACCAGATCATTCTGCACACATTTATCCAGATTATAGCTGTAGATGGATTTATTTTTAGCAATCTCAAGGGGGGTCATGATAATAGTCCTTCTGACCTGTGAATCCATCCTTCTAATTTCCCTTTGAAGAGACTGAGGTTTTCTACCCTGAAGGATTCTATCACTATCTTCTTCCTTATTCTCCTTCTCAGAGCTGGGAGAATCATGAGACTCCAAATTTTCCTCTCCCAAAACCTTAAAAATGTTGTCCCCCGAGTTAGCTTCATTACTATCCATAAGATTAGTGTCAGATTCTTTGTATTTGTTGGAATCCTTCTCAACCTCAATCTCATTTTTCTCATTTCCTTCAGTGTTAACAATCTCCAGAACAGAGCTAAACTTTTCCCCAGAATTCAGATTATCTTGACTTTCCTCAGGGTTTACCTTTTCATTATTGATATCAGGATCCTCCAAATCCTTCACCACAGGGGTCTGGGTAGTCGGGTTATTCTCAACATTAGGATCCATCTGAGAATTTTTGACACCTTCAGTATCAGTTTCCTAAGGGATAGACTTCTCACAATCGGGTTCCTAGAGGATAGGACTAACAGGGGAGTCCAGGACATTCTTTTCAGAACCAGGGGCATCACTAAGTTGCTCAACATTCTTCGGCTCAACTAGAGGCATAGAGGTAGATGGCTCAGAGGGAAAAGAAGCTTTCTTAGTTTTAGGAATCTTAGGCAGAGACCCGACAAAATTCCTTTTTTTAATCTGGGTAGGGATAGGGTCAGGAATGTGGTCTCTAGCATAATCAGCTATGAGGAGAATAAGCCTGACATGGAGGATAGGGGTATTCTTAACTCTCTAGTCAGTAATGCTCTGGTTAAGCGAACATAGGAGAAAGTAGGGGAAGGAAATGCGGATCTCATGTCTAAAGTGATTAACTAGGGAAAAATGATAATTGTAGACCCTAGAGAATCTACCCTCGAGAGTGAAATATTCCATTATAACTTTAATAACAGAATCCCAATTTTTATCAATGTTCTCCATTTCAACATAGTCTTTCTTACCTTTCACTAGAAGAGCCCTCTCCTCATCGGTAGCAGGAAATTTATTATAAGCTCTGGTGCCTACCTTCACCTCTTTTGAATACTTTAGGCCATCCAGTGGGAGACCAGTGATGTTAGATAGAACCTCGAGGCCGAGGCTAAAATATTTGCCTGCAATATTTACCGTGCCCTTATCCTAGCCATCGATGAAGGCTTTAGAAACCTCTGTGTCAAAACCATGGAGTCTCTGAAGATATCGATGAACATGACCTTTCTTCAAGATTCTCCACACTTCCTTTTCCTACTTCCACTTGCATTCCACAGGCTCTTCCCTTCTGAGATCACCACCCATGACCAAAATCTTCACCTGCTTTTTTTTCACAGGTTGGGAAGCGTTATGATTTTGGTAATTTTTTGACAGGTGAAAGCTATTAATCTGATTCACACTCCTCTTCACATGCTCGAACTGGCCACAGATAATAATAATAATAGCATCATGCATTAAAGTTTTTTCTTTCATTATTAGAGTAAAAATCCAAATCTTGGATATGTACTTCGCATTATTTTGGCCGTCATTCCAACTCCCCCCAATCTGAGATGAATTAATTGATATCATTAAAAACCCTTTTAATGACTCCTTCTTTTTGCCTGATTTTATCATTATTAATAATTGATATGACTGCATCATTTCTCATAGGAATGCCTTTCCATTTTTGAATCTCCTCACTTTTGGCTCCAATATTGGCAAGACAATCAGCAACCTGATTGGTCTCTCGATAATTATGAGATATGTGGAACATTTCAAAGGATTTGACTATAGATTTTATTTTGTGAATAATATGCTCTATAGTCCATGAAGGGGGATTGATATCTTTATTATTATTTATAATATTTAAAGAATCACCTTCGAGCCAGACTCTTTTGAATCCCATTTCTTCCACCAGCAAGATAGTGTTGAGGGCAGCCAATGCCTCTGCTCTATGATTAGACTGAAAGCCCAAGGGGATAGATATGGCACCTAAATAGTTTCCAAAATTATCTTTGATGACACCCCCACCCCCAGAGACACCCGGGTTGCCTTTAGAGGCACCATCAAAATTAGCTTTGACCTAGCCAATAGGAGGAGCAGTCCAGACAGATAATTCTCTTTGGGAGCAATCTTTAGTTTTGAGAAGAGGAAAATTCCAAGTAGACCAATTCACATCCAGGATGAGAGATCAGTACTTGCTATTGCTATTAATTATAGCAGAACTAAAATTTCCCTTTATAGATCTAGACATTATATTGAAGATAATTTCAGGTTTAGAACATTTCTCTTTGAAGATTCTGTTATTTCTTCCTTCCAGATACTCCAGCAAAGATGAGGCGGGATAAGATTCCAAAAATTTCTAACCAGATCATTATCAAAAGGACATCTCCATTGAGTAACAAAGTCCTGCCAAGAGTTAGGAAAGAACCACACCAAATTCCAATTTTGAAAAACCAAAGACCAAACTTTCCGAGTAAAACTACAATGGATCATGAGATGATCACAGGATTCAGCTTGTTCAAAGCAAAGATTGCATCTATTAACATGAGAGAAGCCTCTTTTAACTAAGTTATCAATAGTTAGGGGCTTATTCTGGATAAGAATCCAAAAGAAAAAGTTAATCTTTGGAGTAAGGAGTTTATACCAGATAGATGCACACTGAGGCTTATTTTCCTTGGAGAAGAAGAAGGAACAGGCAGAGGCCACCGTGAATTCACCATTAGGAGAGAGGTTCCACACAATCTTGTCAGGTTGATTATCTTTACTGAACCAGGACTGCAACTCTATCATAAGGGGGGACAAACTTCTATCAAGGCTAGAGAGATCCTTCCAAGAGTTGATATTCCTGTAGTCAGAAACTTTATAACCAATAATATTTTTAGATTGGATAATAAAATCCTTCCATTCTTGTCTTTTTGAGAGGGGGCATTCATAGAACCAAGGATCATCCCAGAAATCAATAGTGGTCCCATCTCCCAATTTCTATCTTATACCTTTTCTCAAAAGATCAATGGACGAGCAAAAGCTATTCCAGATGTAAGATCCATTAACCCTAGCTTCATTGTTTAGGAGATCCTTCAAGTTGTTGGAGTCAAGGAGGTATTTGTTTTTAATTATACTATTCCATTGTTTAGAATCACCAAATACTCTCCACACCTACTTAGCCAGAAGAGCCTTATTGATAAGCTTAATAGGTCTTATCCCCAGACCCCCTTTACTTTTAGGCTTGCAAACTTTTTCCCAGGCTATCAGACTGAGCCTTTTTTTATCTTCAACACCAGTCCATAAGAATCATTTTTGGATAGTTTCAATCACCACCACAAACTTATGTGGAATCTTAAAGAGGCTTAGAGCATACACAGGCAAATTCTACAATGTCGACTTCAATAGCTGAAATGATAGTTTACAGTCATTTGTCCTTTCAAATTTAGCTTCTTTCTTCAACAGGATATATAATGGGACTGCAAGTTGGCTGAAGTATTTAATGAATCTCCTATAGTATCCATCATGACTAAGAAAAATCCTGACATCCTTCTTCTTGACTGGAGTTGGAAGCGTAGTGATGACTACAATCTTTGTAGGATCAACCTGGATGCCAAAGGATGAGAGGTATTTCCTTAAGACAACACCCTCTTCCATCATCATGCAACACTTCTCACTATTAAGGGAGAGGTTGTATTCCTGACATCTTTTAAGAAATTTCTCCAAGTTAGCATGAGTCTCCTCAAATGTAGTTCCATATTCAGTGAAGTCATCCATGTATATTTCAACATAGTCAGTAGAAATGTCAGAGAAAATACTGATTACCACCAACTAAAAATTAGCAGGTGCATTTCACAATCCAAATGGAAAGACAAAATAAGAAAATGTTCCCCATGGATAGGTGAACATTGTCTTATCCTGATCTTTAGGTGCTATCTAGATTTGGTTGTATCCACTTAAGCCATCTAAAAATAAAAAATACTTTTTACCAGCAAGGTTTTCAAGTACTTGGTTAATGAAAGGTAATGGAAAGTGGTCTTTCTTAGTGGTTTTGTTGAGCTCCCTATAGTCCACACAAACTCTCCATTTTCCTCCTTTTTTTGGAACAATAACTAAAGGAGAGACCCACTCGTTGTCATAAATTGGATATATAAAGCTAGCTTTAAGGAGTTTTTGTAGCTCAGTTTTTACTATATCTCTCAGAGCAGGGTTGATTCTCCTCTGGGCTTGTCTAATTGGTCTGGACTCAGGGCTGATATAAATCTTATGGGTACAAATATTTTGGTCCAACCCCTTCATATCAGTATAGTCCCATGCAAAGGCTTGCTGTCTGTCTTTCAACAATTGGATAAGACTCACCATCTGAGACTTGGTGAGGGTTTTATTAATATTCAACTCTTTTCCTAAGGAAAGTTCTACTCTTTTAATATATCCAGCATCATAAATTCTATAAACCAAGGTGACTTGATCTCATGTGGTAATAAGGTATGAAGATAATCAAGTGCTGTAGGAAGCTTAATTGGGTTCTGCTTGGGAAATATAGTTTGGAGGGAACAACTAGGGACATGAAAAGAGGATGCATTAGAGCCATACTAATTGGTAAGAATTGCCACCAGTATGTCATCTTCCTCTTGGGATACCATAAATGGATCTCTTCCAATAAACATGAGTTGTTGAACAAAGTTTGCCTCAAGGGAAACATTACCTAGGTCTGGCCAGATAACTTGGTCAAGTTCAGCTTGGGGCTTGGCTAGAGAATACAGGGTTAATTTCTTGGTATGGATTCCATGAGATATTGTCATTTTTGTGAGCGACATGCAATGCAAGCATCTGTTGTGGATAACCAAGGCCTTCCTAAGATTAATGGATATCCTCCTAGTGTGGCTTTGGGGGACAGGATTATTAAATCTGAGGGGTAATCCAAGGAATCAAGTGTGACAAAAATGTCCTCCACCATGTCATTTGGCTTCACTATGGAATTATTAGCTAACTGGAGTATTATAGGTGTTTCCCTTAAACCAATGATACTAAGTCTTAACAAAACTTCCATAATCATCACATTGATGGATGCCCCTAAATCAATCAAGACATTCTATATTTGGATACCATTAATATGAGTGGTAACCACTAGGCTTCTTGGATCAGAGTATTTAGGCATCAATAGCTTACTGATCATGAGATCAGAAAGCTTCCCAAGAACATGGACAATGTCAGGATCTTTCCTCTTTATACCAGGGTGCTTGATATAGGCTTCCTTGATTTATCTATTATAGATGGGCATTTATTTGAGGGCATCTAACAAAGGTATTTGGAAAATCATTTTATTGAGTTGGTTAATCAAATCAGTTGCAATAGGGTTTTCCTTTAAGGGTGTTGTTTGAACCAATCTCTGCAGATAAGGTGGATTTTTCAAAATTGGAGTATATTGTGGAACAGGTGGAGCAGCAGTGGGTTGATTCTCAGTTATTTCCTCAAAATCAGAAACTTTAGTTATTATAGGCTCCTTAAGTGTAGGAAAATTTGTTCTTGATCTTAAGTGAATATCATTCACTTGTAGGGAGTAAGCTTGTTTCTTGTTATTAGAATTTGTGGTTGCGCAGGCAGTTGTGTTGGCTTCTGAGGATTACTATTAGCTGCAAGAGGTGGAGGCATAATAGCTTGCTGCTGATTAGGCTGATTGGGTCCCCACTATGCTTGTTGCTTCCAATTACCATGTGGTTTCCATTGGTTATTCTGGTGTGACTACTGATATTGGTTAAATTACTGTTGGTATGGGTTAAATGGAGGCTATTGCTGATAGTTTTGGTTATACTATAGTTGTTTTTAAGACTAGTTATAATTCCAATTCTGTCCTTGAGGGCCAAAATTCTGAGGGTTCTAGTTTTTCCATTCACTACTATTATTATAACCAAAATTATTCAGGGGGTCTTGAGGTATACCTTGTCTTTGATCCCATGGTCGCCTCTGAGCAACGTAGAAAACCTCTCCATTCTCCTCATCTATAGCTTTAAACTCCATGGGCATTGAAGTAATGTACACAAACATAACTATTTTTCACTTATAGTTCCTTTTCTTCTCTCTGTAGTGGGAGCAGAATTCAGCCAACATAGATTATTCATCCTCCTTCTTCCTTTGTGCTTGCATGCTATCCAACTGGGTAGCAACTTCATTGATGATGTCTTGATTAAAGTGAGACAAAAGATTGGAAAAATCCAATTTAGATACTCCTGAACCATTGGATTTATGAGGAAAGTCTCTTATTCCTCTCCCTTTCTTCATAGTAGCCCTTGAATAGTTTAGGCATATGTTCTTTATATCAGCCATATGTTCTTTTGAGTGATGTCTCCACTAGCCATCAAATCCAAAGCTTCTATACTCCCATCATTTACACATTTTAGAAAAAGATTCTTTTGGGACTCCTCGTTCAACTGATTCTAGGTATTCTATTGCAGGTTGAACATAAACCTTGAGACATAGTCCTCCAAGGTCTCATCCTCCTTTTAAGACATTTTTAAAATGTCATCCCCTTTTAAATCTTGACCCCTACAATATTCCTTATATTTGGAGAGAAACATGTTGCTCATGGCATCCCAATCTGCTACAACATTAGCTCCTAGCCCCATGAACCACCTTAGAGTAGCCTCCTTGAGAGTAGATGAAAAAAATTTCAGCTTGTGGGAATCAGTTGTATAATCATAGCTCCTATAGAGGATATCAAACTCAAGAAGGAAGGGTTCAAGGTCTTCAGTGATGAGGCCATAAAATTTTGGGAGTGTGGAGGTAGGTATGTTCTTCAGATTATGATTACCATGCTGAGGAGGAATGGGGAAAAGAAAGGTAGGCTAAGCCATCCTTGGGGGAGGACCTAGCTATTGCAGTTGATAGATAATAAGGGATAAAGGGTTGTCTTGATACTCAGGTTCGTCAAACAGGTCATGCAAATGTAGTGATCCTTTAGAGGATGACTGTGAAGATATTTCTCCTTGGGCATCAACACATGGATTTTCAAATGGGTTTTCTTCTTCACTCTCAACTCAGGGTTCCTCTAGCTCAAGATTAAAAATATCAAATGGCTCTACCTGGTGATTGTGAGGAAGGAATCTCCCATGAGGGTCTCTTCTTCTATGCATAAAAGGAATACTTGAAACTCAGTCCTAAATTATGAAAACTTGGAACATGAACACAAAATTAAGTTTGAGCTAACACCATCCCTAGTAGCAGCGCCAAAAATTCTTGGCCAAACAATTTTCTTAGAAACCCATAGCATTAGACTACTTATTTCAGGATTGGACACCCTAAATGGTTGCTAATTAGATTATTCAGTCTCATTTAATTATCGACCAGGGATGTAAACTTGGAATGACATTTGCAAAGTATATGCTTCAAACTCCATTGATTCTCATGGCTAAACCTATAAATTTGAAATACATTAAGCTTTAGGAAATATATGCTAACTCAAATGAATGCATTTACTCTAAGAAAACAGTAATTATAGATAGGAACTACTCTACCCAACTATGCTGCAAGAACAATCTACGAGTTTTGTTACTAGTGGCTGCAGGAACAACAAAGTTCTATTTTACTTCTCTAAAACATGGAAATGACTTCTACTCTAACAAGGGAATTCACTCACCAAGTGGACCCCCTTGGATGAGTGAATAGAAACACAATCAAGATAACAAAATTTAACTCAACTTGTGCATTCTATTCATTCATGGAAAATACACTTGGCTAAAATAAAACAGTATTACAATTGTATCAGCTTCTATTCAAAAAATAACTACTAACTCGACTAACTCCAAAGAGTTACAATAGTCATCTTATTTAAAGGAAATCTACAAATACTCCCTAAATATAATATCACTCCATTAATGAGGATCGTTACAGATACATAATGCTTCATAATAGAAATATCAGCCATATTGAACAGGTCTTCCCAGAATATAGTACGTGGTGCCTCTAGATTAGCATGTTGTCTTTAATAGGAAACTAAATTGACTTGTTCTTCCCATGAAGATCTTGTAGAAAAGTCTTAACTTAATTCAACCGCTTGCTTGACCTCTTTGACATGATGGCATCTTTGCAACAATGGCTGACTTTTAACTTCTTCAACATAACGATATTGATCTTTAATTCACCATGACTGATCCCTGCAACATAATTAATGCATAGACAACCTCCAAGACATACATATTTTAATCATTAATATTAGGAAAGAAGTGTTAGGTTCCAATTAATACTCTTGCAAGGTACATGGCTACAGGAAGGAAACTACCCACAAACATAGCAGAGGAAATAGGATAATTCATTAGCATATAACTACTGCATCTTATCATTTTATCCATCAATTCCAAGAAAATATACCATGTTCCCTTTTCATCCATTTTACTACTTATGTCCCTACATATAAAAAATATACATATAAAACCATAAGTTTAAGTATCTGTTCTGCAAGTAAACTCCTGGAAAGAAAATAAAAAGCATTTGAAAAGATGGCCTTTAAAGAGGCTCATCAATGGTCTTAAGATAAAAAAACATGGGGGTGTTTGGTGATTGAAATGATGGGTTTGGAAGCCTTAGGATCCTGCAAGATGAATGTGGAAGGATGAGGAACTTGGTTTTTGAGCTTACTCTTGTGAACTTAAAATTAGGAGTGTGTGAAACCTGACTTGATAGAGAAGCTCTAAGAGAGTAGGAGGAAAGTGAGGGTGAACATCCTAAGGTAGTAGGGTTTGTGGATGAAATGAATCACTAGAAGGTCCTAGGAGTGACCTAGAGAAAATCTCAAATTAGCTAATTGTGGAGCCTCCCTATCAAGGGTTTCCATCCCAAAATTTCTTAGAGAAAAGATCTTCAAAACCCTTATTAAAAATCTAGAAAAAGCACTCATTAATAAGTTGTGCTCCTTTTCTAAGAGTGTCCCAAATACAAGGTCCACTACCCATCAAACCAAGACATGATACATCATGGAATTATGCACATGGAAATTACTTGTTGGTTAGATTCTTGGCCCAAACTTGATCCTGACCAGTGCACCACCTTCAATACATCTTTGCATCCAAGGAATTTCCAACTAGACCAAAATACCGAAGACCAAGGCCCCATGCATGCTTAGTCTACAAATAGATTCCCATTTGAATAAGCTCCACTTAGGAAAAAGAAGAATGACAAAAAATAAAAATTGGTGGGAAAGAGCATCAAAATCACTCACAAAGTTAGAGGAAGGAACTTGCACAGAAAAACTATATATGGGGAGATCACGCACCATGAATTTTAGGAGAAGAAATCTCCCATTAGAAGGGAGCCATCTATAAGTCCAATTACTAACCTTAATCTAAAACTTTTCCAAAATCCTCTACCAAAATTCTCTATGCTGAGATCCCAAAACTAAAGGAATCCTAAAGTATATTGGGGGGATAGAACCAATCTGAATTTTGAGGATCCTAGAAATCCCACTCTAAATAAGCCAAGGAAATAGATAGAAGATTTAGCTTCATTAATTATTTGACCTGAGGCTTTCAAGTATATGTCCAAGTATCTCTTAAAATTCATTTACTCATTGATTTTGGGGATGCCCATAAAAGTAGTGTCATCCAAAAATTGAAGATGGGAATAGGGAGGCATAGCACTATTCCAAATCTAGCCCTGAGTAAGACCCCTCCTCACCTGAGATTTAATAAATCTTCCAAGTCCCTCAATAATGATAATGAATAAATAGGGAGATAAAGGATCCCCTTGCCAAATCTAGATTGATATAAATTAAATTCACATTTAGATAACACATTACACAACACATCAATTTGGTTACGGGGAAACCAAATGGTAAAAACCCTGGTGGGAATTAGCACCCACAAAGAACTATACTGTTTATAGTAATCCCTGTTAAAAGATCTTTCAATCCTGTTAGGAGTTGTTCATTACAATATAGTAGTATAGTGACCAGGTTAAGGGTCTGAACCTGTTAGGAGTCTTTTTACAATAACCCTATTAGGGGTGGTGGACTCACTGTCTAAGTGGTGAAAGCTACAACCTTCTGGATATTTGATACACACTGTATCAACAAGATGAACTGCTACTTGTGACACTACTTGTCTGATCAGTTCCTTTTGTGCACCGATGATTTAACCTCTTGTAAAGCACTATAAAAATATTATCTATATTCTAAAAGCTTCAACTTCAATATCTATATTATCAACATATGATAAATATAGCACTGTTGCTTTAACACTCTACTCTGCTTTTCTTATCTCTAGCTTTCGCAACTCTTCTTATCACAAATGACCTTCTATAAGTACATACTCCAAGTATGAGATCATGGGACCTGTTAGACAACTCTTCATAACATCCTTGTTGGCTCTACTAAGTGCATAAGCATAATTACAACCGCGCAAGTACAAACTGAATAGGCACGTTGCTTCACTAAGTCGGTTTCACCAAATTGACCATAACATTGCAATCTTCTTGAAACATGTTTGGCACCTTTAGATTAATATAAAAAACTCATAATTAATCATGAATATATACACGCATATCCTAATGATAAGCGCAACTCTAGAAACACGTTATATACATTGGCCTTAAACCGTTATACCTCCAGAACTGTAACCGTCAACAACAAAATTACATATCTTTACTGAAACATCATATCTGGCTTTGCGTGTATGAAAATAGCATAATAAACATGTCAAAAACATGTATCTATCCATGCAAGTGTTCATGTCATCATATGGATAAGTACATATAGAAGTACTACTGTGTATTATATGTTGTCATCAATGACAAACATACAATCAATCAACTGTTCAGAATCAAATCTCCAACAATATTCCCCTTTGGAATTGATGGCAACATATGATAAAAAAAACTTCTATTCATGGTGTCTTCTTCATTTTACAATCTTCTCAATATCCTCATCAAAGATTCATCTACACTGCTGCAGTTACGTGGACTGTGTTTTATATGTATACTCCCCCAGAGTATAAGCTCCTTGTATGTGTTCCTTGTTTTCCTTGTTTTTAGTACATACTCCCCCATTGAAATCAATGGAAAAGGGAACCATAAACCATTATGCACAGGTACTACTCCAAAAGTAGAGTAGTCAACCATTCATCAGTCACATAGGACTAATGTACTTGCTGCTTTCTTTAATCAGACTTAGGAGAGGGAATGAATCTCAAATTCTCCCTTAGATACTCAAAAGTATCCTTTGCTAAAGGCTTCATGAAAATGTCTTCCAACTGATCTTTTGTGCTTACATAGTCCAATTTCACTTCCTTGTCTTTGACTTTTTCTCTCAGAAAATGGTACTTGATCTCTATGTGTTTTATCTTGCGTGCATCACAGGGTTCTTAGACATGTTAATAGTACTAGTGTTATCACAATGAATAAAAATAGGATAATAAACTTGAATACCAAAGTCTTTAACCATCTGCTTGATCCAAACAATTATTGTACAATTCAGTGCTGTTGCAACATATTCTGCTTCTGTTGTTGACTGAGAAATACAATTTTGCTTCTTGCTTTTCGAAGATACCAACCTTTCTCCAAGAAATACTGCTCCTCCTGAAGTGCTCTTTCCCTCATCAATACAACCTACCCAATCTGCATCAGTATACACACAAAGTTGTGTATTCTCTGATTTAGGATACTATAAACCATAGTCTATAGTTCCCTTAAGATATCTGAATATCCTCTTGATTTCCATTAGGTGATTATGCTTAAGTTCAGCTGCAAATCATTCAACAATGCCAACTACATTAGATATGTCAGGTCGTGATTGAGTTAGATAAATAAGCTTTCCAATCATAGATTTGTACAATGTTTTATCAACTGTTGTGGAGTCATCATCTTTTGAAGTTTACTTCCTGTGATCATAGGAGTGCATACTGGCTTGCAATCCTCCATCTTGAAAGTTTTCAATATTTCCTTCACATATTTTGACTGATTAATGAATATTCCTTTATCCGTCTGTTTTACATTCAGTCCTAAAAAGTATTTTATAGGACCAATCATGCTCATTTCAAATTCATTCTGCATTTCTTTTGCAAATGTTGTACTAAGCTTGTCATTTCCTCCAAAGATAATGTCATCAACAAATATGGCAACTAATAGTAATCCATCAAGTATTTCTCTTGTGAACAAGTTGCAATTTGTTGCTCCTTTCTTGAGTCCAATCTTGGTGAGATAACCATCTAGTCTCTCATACCAAGCTCTTGGGGCCTGCTTAAGTCCATAGAGTGCTTTCTTCAGTTTGCATACCATGTCTGGTCTATCTAAAAGGTTAAATCCTTCAGAATGTTCTATGTAGACTTCTTCTTTTAAGTCACCATTCAAAAAGGCTGATTTGACATCCATTTGATAAACTTTAAAGTCTTTTACTGTTGCATATGCCAAAAATAATTTTATGGCTTCCAGTCTGCTCA
>MU223746.1:3313782-3394874 GCA_018584345.1 Thuja plicata
AACTTCAATATCTATATTATCAACATATGATAAATATAGCTCTGCTGCTTTAACACTCTACTCTGCTTTTCTTATCTCTGGCTTTCACAACTCTTCTTATCACAAATGACCTTCTATAAGTACATACTCCAAGTATGAGATCATGGGACCTGTTAGACAACTCTTCAGAACATCCTTGTTGGCTCTACTAAGCGTGCAAGCATAATTACAACCATGCAAGTACAAACTGAATAGGCGCGTCGCTTCACTAAGTCAGCTTCACCAAATTGACCATAACATTGCAATATTCTTGAAACACGTTTGGTCCCTTTAGATTAATATCAAAAACTCATAATTAATCATGAATATACACAAGCATATCTTGATGATAAGCGCAAATCCAGAAACACGTTATATACCGTCAGCCTTAAACTGTTATGCCTCCAGAACTGTAACTGTTAACAACAAAATTACATATCTTTACTGAAACATCATATCTAGGTCTACATGTATGAAGATAGCATAATAAACATGTCAAAAACATGTATCTATCCATGCAAGTCTTCATGTCATCATATGGATAAGTACATACAGAAGTACTGCTGTGTATTATATGTTGTCATCAATGACAAACATACAATCAATCAACTGTTCATAATCAAATCTCCAACACTTAGATGGTTCCCCATTAATAAGAACTAAAAATGAATTAGAAGTCACACAACTAAGAACCCAATTCACCCACTCCTCTCCAAAACTAAAGACCAAGATAATTTTCTGTAAGGACTCCTAGTTCACTCGATCATGAGCTTTATTCATGTCAAGTTTAATAAATATAGCCTTCTCCTTAGAGGTTTCCATAGAATGAATATCCTCCATCAATATCACAACACCATCCAAAATTTTTCTCCCTCTAACAAAACCACCTCGCCCTTTTAAGATCAAACCACTAAGAAATGGCTTTAGTCTTTTAGCAATTCATTTAGTAATAATCTTGTAGATCACATTACACAAAGCAATATAGGCCTAAATTCATCCAGATTATTAGCCCCATCCTTCCTAGGAATGAGATAAAAAAATGTAGAGTTCATAGATTTAACATTTGTTTATTCTTATGAGATTCTTGAATCTCTTCTAGAAGATCAAATTTTACAGTCTCCCAAAACTCCTGAAAGAATTCAATCAAAAACCCACCTAGGCTAGGAGCCTTACCTTTTTTCGTATGAAACACAACTTCCTCCAATTTTGGAAACATAATGGGGCATGGGAGGGCATCATTCATCTCATCAGAGACTAGTAGGGGAATATAATCAAACTGGACCTCTCCTCCTGCATAGCTGTGGGATCATCCTCGGTGAAAAAATCTAAAAATAATTGACAACTTCCATTAAATTTCCTTCACTTGAAGAGAGTTAAGCCACTTATAAAGAGATGAGAGAAGAAATAGAATCGCCCTACCTCCAGGTCTTTAAAAAATTATGAAAAAAAATTTGTGTTTAGATTATCTTCTTCCTAAAGCCAATCAATTCAAGACTTCTAATTCCAAAAATTCTCCTCTTGCAACTACCACTCTTCCAAATACTTAAGGGCTAAGGACTCATATTTTATAAGATTAAAAGTCATCCCTTCATCTCAAATATGATGTGTAATATTGTCCAACTTAGACTGTGTTGCCATCTTTTGAGAGTAAAGATTAAAAAAGTTTGTTTATTCCACCTCTTGAGACTGTATTCCACATGTTGGAGAATCTTCCCAAAATTATGCATGGCCCTACCATGAGTAGGCTTCCCTTCGTACCACCAGTAAACTATAAGATCCTAGAGAGATGGATCTTGCAACCACATCAATTAAAATTTGAATGAAGGGTTTTTGGAAAAGTCTATATGCAATAGTTGAGATCTTGATAGGCCAATGATTAGAACCCCTCCAATCAATAATTTCTGAGCTGGTAGACCACCTATCATTCACCCAATAATAGGAGACCAGAAATCTATCAAGCCTCTCTGAAATAACCTCTACACCACTTCTCTAATTATTCCATGTGAAGACACCACTAATTGGTTTCACATCAATTAGGTTTAACAGGTCAATATTATCTCAAAGCAAATTTTAAGAAAGGTCTATCCTAGCTAACCCATCCATTTTTCCTCTAAACTAGTAATACCATTAAAATCACCAGCCATAATCCTAGGGAGAAAAGGAATAGGGATGAAACAAAATTGATGTGAGACCAAAGATGAGACTTCCCCAAGAGATCAGTGGGAGCATAAATATTAGAGGAAAGACACAATTTTCCTATCTCAAAGCTAGAAACAACCATAAAATGGAAGAGATTCTATAAATCCACCAAAAAGGATATTCTTTGGGTTCTAGAAGAAAGAAACCACTTTTGAACAAGATTTCACCAATGTCTCACCAATTAACTTCACTTTTAGCTGATGCATCTTTCACCTCATCTTTGAGGATTTCACTAAAATTTTTTTCTTAAGGGGTTTTTGAAGTAATCCCAAAGTCTGTGAAGCATTAATTCCTTTTCCATGATCCAAAGCCTCCTTTGCTGGATAACAAAAAGATTCTATCACGACAATACTATCCATTTATACACTAGTACCACCTAAGACATGATATCTAGAATCTGATTAAGAACATCAGTGTCCATCTACCTTCCTTATTCATCCTCCATAGGCATATAAAAATTTTCCTTCCCTCCATCATCTGGTAGTGGTGCATCCTTTGTCCCATCATGATCATGATCATGATCACTACACTACTATCCATTTATACACTAGCACCACCTAAGACATGACATCTGGAATCTAAGAAAGAACACCAGTTTCCATCTCCCTTCCTTGTTTATTTTCCATTGGCATATACAAATTTTCCTATCCTCCATCATTTGGCAGGGTTGTATCCTTTGTCCCATCATCTAGGGAAATATCAACTAGAATGCATTCCTCTTGATAAAAAACCTCTAGATCCTCAAATCTGTTAAATGTATCATCACTTTGTCTATCCCTCCAAGTCCTTTTATACCCTATCCCCTTGTTACAAGGTTCCACAAGAATAAATCCTTCCTTATCCATAGTCTCTTTGACCATAGATTCCCTCCCCTTATCCTTCCTAGGAGAAAAACCAGAGGGAGTTTTAAAATCTGGAATGGTTGAAACAAAATAGGGACATTTACTTTGCAAATGTCTATAATCATGACATATATGACATCTAAAAGGGAGCGTCTCATAGTCCATCTATTGGATCCAAGAGGAATTTCCCAGAGATATTTCCATAGAGTCTAGTAAAGGATTATTCAAATCAACTTCAACACAAATATGAGCAAAAGAGATTACATTTTTGTCTTGAGTTTGTGTAGCTAAACCAACTAGTTTACCAAGAAAGAGAGAAATAGAATGTAGAATATAAATCTTCTATAATTCAAGAAGAATCTTGGGAAGACAATCCCAAACTAAAAATCTAGAAGGAATCTCCTTTGTTTAAACCTCGTATACCAGAGATTGAAAAATAACCCAATCTTGTTGAAAAAATATGGGCTTTCCTCAAAATCCTTATGTCTATCCAACATGCATGAGAAGACAATTATAAAATAATTATTATCTTCCAACAAGATCTCCATATCCCCTTCAGGATTCCAAACACGTTGAGCCCACATTTCCAAGACCGGTAAAGAAAGCATAAGCCCCATGAATTTATAGATTAAAGCATACTTCGACCAATATGAAATATTATCTAAAATAGTGTTTGGTTGTGTAACTAAAATAGGATGATCTTGGCTCCTAGCCAAGAAACCATTCACTTTCTTGATGTGAAAAGATCTAATAGCGTTCAAAAAATCCTCCCCAAAACCTTATTCACATGCCTTGAAGAAGAGGCTATAAAACCCATCATAGCCGAGTCCATTGAAAATGGGGTAGCACCTATTCCTACCATGCCGAATGAAGAAATATCAACATAAAAGAAATAAAATGCCCTGTTAGTGTTCAAAGGTACTGGGGGGGGTGTAAGTTAGTGCACCCACAAAGCTAAAACAAAACTTAAATATCTTCCACAAGATCCAACATGTAAAAGCAAATAGAACATAGAAACTTAACACATAAACCATTCACATAAAATAGAAACAACACACAATAATTTCCTATGTAAACCCTTGTTAGAGGGAGAAAACCATGTGTGGAATGGTATCCAAAAATTTCACTAGTGCACCAAAATTTTTTCCCTGTTAAGAGCTGTGACAGTCACCCTGTTAGGGGTATACGTAGTTAAGAGTATTTTATCTTGGTTAGAAGCTAACAAGTCCTGTTAAATACTACTTTGTTAAGATATTTAAAACTCCTTCTAAGAGTTACCTAGTTAAAGGATTTCACACTTTAGATCTTGTTAAAGATCCTTCCCACCCTGTTAAGAGAGACCTTGTTAAAGGATTTTCACTTGCAAACCTGTTAGGGATTGCCTTGAGATAGACTAGAGAATGTCTGCTTTGAATATGAACTTTCTATCTAGAATATCCTCTTCATCTCTAATCACTACACCACATTAGACATCAACCAACTCAAAACAATCATCAATTCCAATCGCAACGCCTAACACTGTTATCCTAATTCACAATTTCATCCTTCTTTTATAACAAGTTATACAAGTTGGCCTTTAACCTAAAATGTTTTACTCTTCGACCTAAAAATCAAATCTAATCCTTCCAAAACTCATTGGTCAACCATATAAATTCAATACAACATAAATTAGGTTACAAAAAATCATTAACTAACATTAAACTGATTGATAAAGTGATCCAATCAAACTTGTTTTGACTGCCCTCTGTTCTTCCTGCCAGTGTCACTTGAATCTTCAATAACTTGATCAATTATTTAAACTAGATAATGAAATCATAGACATAGGTAGTTATCTTGTTTAGATGATAATTTAATGATCACACACCTTAACTCAATCTCCAGTTCTAAATTTAATCACCCGAGTGTCATTCACTATTCTTTACTCGATTGAATATACACTTAGTCAATTCTTCAATTGAATCTCCATCACCTTTGGTACAACTGATCTTTCATCTCCAATACATCATGTTGCTAAAAATGACAACACCTCAATACAATAATATGATCAAAACATAGATCATCTTCACCAAATGCCAACGCACCCAAGCTAAAACATAGATAGAAAACAAGGACCCACACCTCAATAGAGACACTGCCACACCACACCTCAAAACTTAGGGTAGACAAGATGGAAAACAATAAAAAAAACAAATAAAATCCTTTCTAGGGCTCCCTGCAAACCTGCACAACCCAAACATAGTAACAACCCCCCAAACACTATAATCTACTATGATGTCCCCGATATTATTAAATAAATAAATTTAATAATTTTTATATGATTGGCCACGACATTAATTTTATTATCTCTTGGGCCTTATTATTTTTATTTGTTTAGTGTGTTGGTCATGTTGGCATAATTTTTAATCCTTTAGGATGTTTCCCGGAAGCCTTATAAGGTCAAGCCTATTGTAGTTTCAGGTATGCTCATTTGATATTTTTTTTGTGATTGCAAATTCCAGTTGGAGTTTTGTTTTATGCCATTTTGGAGGTGAAAGATCCTCCCTACTTGGTATTTTTAGTTTCAGTGGGAGTATCTTCTCACCCAATTCTGCTCTTTTTCTGAGATTGTGTAATCTTAAGTATTATCATTATTAATACATTCATGGTGCATGTGCGACTTTATTTACTATTAACTATTTTGTTCTTGGTGATATGAATATACAAACTAGCTTATTGCAATTCAATCTGTATTATTGAAATTGGAATCCAACCATTCTTCTGAGCCTACACCTGAGATAATCTATTCACAACAACTATACTAACTGATTTATGAAGGCAATCAATCATAGATAATAGAGTCATATGGTGATTACTGTATGCAAGGAGATAAACTAATATTTGTACAGTGACAAAACGATCCAGAGAAAGGAATCAAAATTAATTTACTCACTCAGAAGTTACTATACACCAAACATAATCACCAACCATCATTCAGGGTGACCGTACTCCATGTACAAGGAATTAATGAGTCAACTCATACCCCACTGTACATGTCAACTCACTTTGTATGAGTAATATATGCATGCCAAGATTGTCATATAGTGACGTACAAGTTTCTTGTGGCTGGTTTGACTCTCCCAAGATTGCCACATGATAGGTATTTTTCCATTGGGACACTACAGTGGTATCATAGCTAGTGGTTCTGTCAGCCTGTCGGGTTGTTAATGCATAATGCGCTCAAAGTTTACACCAGAAGGAGATACCATTCCACTGAAAGAATGGGGGAACCACATGATCCTACCACAGAAGTCATGGCACTGTTAGGAGTATAATAAGATCAGCTATAATATACCTTTCTAGAGGATTTTAAACCTCAATTAAGAAGCTACCTTGTTAAAGGATTTACAAATAAGAACTTGTTAGAGTTCACCTTGTTAGATGATTTGACCCACTGCAAATGTTAACGAACAACAAGATAAGTGATTTGTTTTTAGCATTGATTTATTTTCAGATCCTATTAAGCTCTTTGTACTGTATAACTAATCTCTAATCTCTAATCTATGATCACAATATCAACTTGAAATCTTAGAAACCATAATCACCAAAAAAATTCTTTAACAACAACAATTATTCTTTTCAACAACAACAACACTATTTCAATAAGAGCAGTTCCTATATATAAATAACTTGCACTGCTTTAAAATTGATCTTCAAATTTTTTTCCCATGATATTATCATGTGTCAAATTGATAATCTTGATGAGAAAAATTATTTACCATGACCACATTAGGTCAAGATAAGATCTACAAGTTTATATCTCCAAGGTAGTCAAACACATTTTGACTCCTCCAATGTAACACCTCAAATTTGACTTAAGTGCTTGCATTGATCTCATAAATACCAATAAATTGGATGTATAACCTTTACTCCATGTCATCGTATATTTATAAATGATCTCATATACTTTACCACTCACCAATCTATGATCTATTGACCGGTTGATCAAGAACATAAGAGTTCTACCTATCTTAGTGTCTATGACACTCAAAAATCTATCACCACTCAAACAAGAAATTTGTGTTTGGAATCATAGATTCCTCATACCATATACATATTGTATCTATAAGTACAATATCTGAATCTTTACTCAACTCAACCACTACCACAATCTATTTAATACTATTCTTCTTGAACACCAGTCAACATATATAGTTGATCTTCTCTTTACCGATCATGTACAGTTCTTTACCGATCACTGTAATCATGATATCTAAATACAATTCCATCAAGGATAAAAAATTATGCATTCACCCATGACCTCTCTATATATAATCTCCAAAAATTAGCATAATTCCAACAATCTCCCCCTTTAGCAGTGATGTCAAAAGCTTCAGATAGTCATCTCAAAAATATTATATTGTATACTTACTACAATATCATCCTCAAATAATACTCAAATGATACTCCCCCTTACATTATGTATTCTATATTGCTACAACATTACATCATTCTTCCATATAGTAAATTACACATCATTATCCCCCTTTTTGTCAACAATGACAAATGATTATAAGTACTTACCAGAATTATATTCGGTCAAAAATTTCCTTTAAGTTGATCTTCGCTAAATCTAGGGATGTTTCCCATAAGTTTTGTAAGTGTTCCATAGATAAGATATGTCCATGTATAACCAATGTTGTTCCTTCCATATCATTCAAAGTTGTCACCTCTTGTAGACTTATGATTGTATCTGCATCTCTTACATGTTGTTTCCTGAGATCCATAGTGGGAGCTAGATAGGCCTGCAATTCCATAAGTGATAATATTATGTTATATTGCTCAGCTTGCAACATCTTCATGTTGTCTGAAATCATCTTCACCTCAGCAGTGTATGGTGAAATTGAACTGGTTAGAGGATCACATTTTGTATTTAAATCATCAAGTTCCCGTTGGGCTTCTTTTGTCTTCTTGTCTAGATCATGTGTAATGGATGTAACCTTGGAAAATTTTACAAGCATATTTACTATCTCCTGTAGAGTTCCTTCATTTTATTCACTAGAATTTCAAGTGGCTCTTTCTCTACTATTATGGTCTCTTTCAACTTGTTAGCTCATTGTCTCTCATATTCTTTTATTGCTAACTCCATAGGTGCACTCTCCAAATTAGGTACTTGATCATAAATAGCCTTGAAAAACATACCCAATTGATCAATAGGAATATCTTGTTTTTCATATCTCACATTAGGTAGTAAATTCTTAATCATATTTCTGACTCCTTTTAGTATACTAACCTTGTTTTTCTTTTCCTTCAACTTGTTCCTTTCAGCTTTCTCCCTGAGTGTATTTGAAATTTTCAATAGCTCTTTGGTGCTCATTTGAGTAATATAAAAAGTAGGTTTAATTTATCCATCTTCATATTATTCTTCATCTTATTCTGAACTAGTTAGATCCTTTTTTTTCTCTTCTTTATTGTGCTACCTTACCGGTTAGATCTAGTTGTCTCTTTACTGAAAGTATATTTTCATCATCCTTATGACCTATCATTTTCTCAGTAATCTATTTTGGGATAATATAGATAACATTATCTATGTCATCAATAATCACTCCAATTTCTCTCTCTTGTGTTTTCCTTGCCGCTTCAACTATTTTGACTTCAGCAACAAACTTTGTCAATAAAACCACTGTCTCATTTCTTACCGATTGAGTATGTCCAATGGGAATTCTTGTAACTTTTTTCTTTGTCTTAGCTTCTTCTCTCATTGCTTCAATTGTCAACTCTATCTGTTTGGTAGACAATTTAGTTTGCAAAAGTGTAATTTCTTGTTCTATCATAGCTCTATCAATCTTCAAATCTTCTCTCCATCTTTTTTTAACTGCATTAAATAATTCTTTAGGTACATCTTTGTATAGTTTACTAGGTGATTTTCAAAAAGTGTGTAAACATTTTACAACTGCATATTCAATCTTTCTTTTCTCTTCACTTTCAAACTTGTCAAAGTGAGTCCATACTTCTAACATATTTCCATGTTCCTTGATGTCTTTAACAATGTTCTCAAGAATGATAAAATTGTCAATTTTATTAGTTTCTACAGTAGTATAATTTTTCTTAGACTCAATTTTGACCTTTACTTCTTCATCCTTTTAATTACCTCCTTTCTTACTTTTTGACTCTTTGTTGCCTAATGCCATTTCTTTCTTTCTTTTGTAAGTTCTCTGAATAGTCTTAGGTATCTCCTCCTCTAACTTAGCCTTAATAGGAGTAGTGGAAGAAGATGTAGATTGTTTTAGTACTAAACTCCTTGTAACTCTCTTAGGTATAACCTATTCTACTTAAATTTCACTATCCTTGACTCATACAGAAGATGTGCCTACTTCCTCACTTTCCATTTTATTTCTAAGGTTTATCATCATTTAAGGTTTAATGCCACTCATTTTGGCTATATTTTCAACTTGTTTTCTGATCTTTTAGATTACAGGTGCTCTCAACTCATTGTAATTTTTTAATGATGACTCTTCATAAGTTCCAAACCTAGGTGTTTAAGTATCTATTGGCTTATATAATAGAACATCAGCATGAATAGTGACTAGATCACCATCAACTTCATGGCCCATAGGAGGTATCTAACATGTTCTAGGTTGCACTGCCTACAACATGCAGGTAGCTGTATCTACTAGAAAAAAAATTCATCTTTATACTTCTCAACAATACTAGTTGGGATTATCTCTCTTAAGTGCATTTTTCTATGAAAATATTTAAAGTAACCCCACATAACTGAATCAAATTTGTTTCCTAAATTAATTATGCATTGTTTGATCTGCATGACTACCGACCTATCCTTTAACCATGTAATAGAACCTGTTCCAGGAAAATGATTCTGTAGGTAAAAGAACATACATACCAGGAGTGATCAATATTTGAATGATTGCTTCTTATCTTGCTTGATCTTCTCCATGTTCACAAAGAATTGAATCCTAAACATCTCACAAAGATCATATTTTTCATCTTCCTTCACCATTCTATATGCAACATGAATAGCTCCACCAGGTAAACTATTCAATCAATGAGACTGATATACTATGTATCTTATTACCATTGAAGTGAATCTCACTTCCTTGTCAATTATATCCTTGATAGTCATGGCTTGATGATCCCTTTTGGATTTGGCTAAACAAGTAACCAAATTTGCAGCAATAGTTCATATAGTAGGTACTTCACAGGTCGCACAAAATCTAGTAACCCTTTGGATTAACTCTTTTAAAATCTTGAGAGACTTATCAATCCAAATAAATTGATCATGTACTCTGCTCAAAACATATCTTATCCATTCTATATGAAACTCATCAGGCATCTCAACAACATAAGTAAAACATTTTTGAACCAAATGCATATGTTCCTCTTTTACCTTCACACCATTTCTTAGCTTAAGAAATTCATTATAGATGTCATTAGTTCCTAGTTCTTCCAATTTGTAATGAATGAATGAATGAATGTCTTCAATTAATAATACACCATAGGGTATTGAAGATAGGACACCCATTGGATCATTTTCATTTTCCTTCATTGGGTGTAACATGAATATGAGCCTTGGCTCATCAATTATATCAACCAAAATTGGAGTATCCATAATGTTAACAATCAATCAACAACAACATTGATTCTTGTAAGGATATTTGTAGTTCAAGCTATAACCACAACTTTACCGATTAGAGTCTCCTACGTGAAATATAAGTCCACAAACACAAATAGTTCTCACTATGGAATGTAACCAAACGTTCTCCAATAAATTTTGTTAGAATACAAAGTGATAAAAATTTTTACTTTCTCATATTTATAACTTTTGAGATTGTAGTTGTTAAGAATAACAGTCAAATAGTGCTTTCCACTGACCACAATGGTTAAAACATAACACTTATTATATGCACACAAACACTTTACCTTCACTAACTATCATTAATTCACAAATAGGTATCTTAGAATGCATATTAATCTTACCGCCCATGAAGTTATGGGATCAGTAGCTGATTTAACTTTAAGTGCTCCTCTTAAGAAAATAATGTGCTTAGTTCACCGATGGATTCTCCACATTTCTGAGATTTGTGGAGTTCTCAGTTAATTCCGACGAATTCAATTATCCTTTCCTCACCCATGTCTTCTTCATATCATTTCTTATTTCATCAGCATTGGCAATTTCTTTACATTGGGCATTTTTATCATTGTTCATCGGTTCACCTCTAGTATACTTTCTTTCTCTACATGAACTAGCAAGATGATCAACCTTATTACATATGTAATAGACCATACTTTTTGGATTCTAGGGACCATAATTGTCTCTATATGACCTTAATCTATAATTCATAGCTATATGTCCATAGTTGTGATATTTGGAACAAATAACATCTGACGGGTTATCTTGATTGATAGGTATTTGATTGTGGTAGTCATATGACCACTAGTTGTTTTTTCTCTCCATGCACTCTTTAGCTCTATGTCCAAACTTGTTTCAATAGTAGAAAAATCCATGAAATGTGTTTGGTCTAGAATTGTAGTTATCAGTTCTAGCATAGGAGTTTTCATATCTAGCAATAGAACCTCTAGGTTTGAAATTTGGACCAATCGGTTTAAACCAACATATATTAGCAGTATGACCTTCCTTATGAAAATTAAAAAAAACCAGTTTATACCTTCTCTTTCCATTATTTTTGTTCACCTTTGGTTTTGATTCACTTTCTTCATTGATGTTCTTGGTGCCAGAAGATTTACCAGCTTCAAAGTTTCTAAAACCTTAACCTTTTTTTTCATCATTCATCCTCTGTCTTCCAAGTTGTTCATCAAGTTTAACATAACTCTTTCTGAATTTATCTAGTAGATCATTTCCAGCTTTCAACTCTTCTTTTATCTTTTCATCCTCTTTCCTTATCCCTTCAATCTCTCTTTCAATATCAACTTTATCTTCATCTATATCATGTAAGTGTTCGTTAAATGTAGCAACCTCTTGATCTGATCTTAATAGTTGCTCCAAATTTTCTGTTAGGGTTTCATCTTTAACCTTTAGGGTATCTTCAAAAATTTTCTTGGCATTATCAGCAACCCTTCTTCTTTCAAGTTCCTCAACCATCCTGACATACTAATTTTCAAGTTGTCTTTTCAGATTTGTCACTTCACTTTTGAGTCCACTATTTTTATCCATTAGATCTGCAAGTGCTTCCTCTGATTCTTTATATAAACTACCTTTAGATAGTTGTTCAATGTATTCTTGAATTTCACTCAACTACTCAGAAAGCTTTCTTCTCATAGCAAGGGAATGCCTCAGCTTATCCTTTAGTTCATTGATTACTTGGCTTGCGTCCTCAAGTTTCTTTTCATACTTGTATCTATCCATATTGACTTGTAGGGATATTTTCCTCAAGCTGTTAGAATTATCACCAAAAGGACCTATGCTCTGATACCAATTGTTGAATAACTTGTGACTGAGAGGGGGGGATGAATCAATACAAATAGTATTGACCTAATTTAGCCACTAATATGATTAACTGCACTAGCAACTTCTTAACCACAAAGCATATAAATGAAGTAAACAAATAATAGTAAACAATATCAAACATCCACAACTTTAACACACATAACACACATATTTTTATCATGAAAACCCTTTTCAAAGGGAAAAACCATGATGGGGATGACACCCACAAGTCCAATACTGTAGTAAATGATTTTTCCCTGTTAGGAGCTACAAATACCCTTTTTGAGGGTCCACCCTGTTAGAAGTGATTAGTACACTATTAGGACTACAATAAGATCATATATGATCTACCTCGCTAGAGGATTTCAAACCTCAATTAAGAATCTACCCTATTAAAGGATTTACGAATAAGAACCTGTTAGAGTTCACCTTGTTAGAGGATTTGACCTACTGCAACTATTATGGAACAATAAGATAAGTGATATATTTTTAGCACTGATTTCTTGTCAGATCCTATTAATCTCTTTGTGCTCTATAACTATTATTTTCTCTCTAATCTCTAATCACAATCTCAAATTGAAATCATAAAACCCTAATCACCAAAAACAATTCTTCAACAATGACAATTCTTATTTTCAACAACAACGACTCTATTTCAATAAGAGCAATTACTATAAATAAATAACTTGCATCGCCTTAAAATTAATCTTCAAACTATATTCCTATAACAATATAATGTATCAAATTGATAATCTTGATGAGAAAAATGATTTACCATTACCATGTTAGGTCAAGATAATATTTACAAGTTTATATCTCCAAGGTAGTCAAACACATTTTGACTCCTCCAATGCAAAACCTCAAATTTGACTTAAGTGCTTGCATCAATCTTGTAAATACAAATACATTATATGTATAACCTTTATTCCATGTCATCATATCATTACAAATCATCACATATACTTTACCACTCATCAATCTGTGATCTACTAACCATTTGATCAAGAACATAAGAGTTCTACTTGTCTTAGTGTCTGTGACACTCAAAATTCTATCACCGCTCAACCAAATAATTTGTGGTTGGAATTATAGACTCCTCATACCATATACATACTTTATCTCCAAGATTAATATTTGAATATTTCCTCAACTCGACTGCTACCATAATCTATTTAAAATTGTTCTTCTTGAATACCAATCAATATACATAGTTGATCTTCTCTTTACTGATATTTACAGTTCTTTGCCGATCATTGTAATCATGATATTTGAATACATGTCCATCAAGGACAAAAAATTATGCATCCACTCATGGAAAATCTTCATATCATCTCCAAAACTTAGCATAATGCCAACACTATCATCAAATCTATACCAATCTTCATCAATGAAATACTTTGCATCACTACATCAGTTATGCTAACACATCAATCTTACCCTGACTAGTACATGTGTGCATTGTATCATCTTCCTTCTACATTTCAGTCTCTCTCTTTGGTTATTGAGTGTCTAATGGGTCATTTTGTACCTCCATGATAAGAACATCTTTTTCACTATCAATTTCACCAAGTGTAACTTGCACATTATCAATCTTGAAACCTTCTATAGTTTGTATGACCATAGGGTCATCCTTCTTCTATTTTTCTATCTACTCATCAACACTTATTTGAGTTGTTCCACTTGTGTCTTTCCTCAAACCTAATCATTTTATCAAGATAAGTTCATTTTCATCCCTTACCGATTGAAATTCTTCAATCATGAACCTTGTAGCTCTAGCTCTTATCCTAAGTAGAGGTCTTAGCTATTTAACTTTGTTCTCTATCTCTTCTACAATAGAATTAGACATTAAAATCAATAAAGAATGTTTGAAAAACTCTCTATCTCTTGAAAGTGCATGCTTCCACCTAGAATTAATTACATCATACAACATTCTAGGGATTTGACCTTGCATTTCTATATATTCTTTTCTTAATCTATGCATATTGAAAAGTACATCTTTCATCAATATTTTGTCTTGTTCATTCACCTTATCATAAAAATTTCTGACTCCAACTAACACACTGTGACTCTTTACTTTAAGCACTATGTTCTCAATAGATATAAAATTTCCAAAATCAATTTTATCATATTTAACTTCAACAAACTTAGTGGTAGACCGTCACCTACTACCTTTGATTTCTTTCCTTCTACCGTAAGCTCCTTCTGCTTGCTTTCTTATTTGATATCCTCAATTTCTTCATCTGGTCCTTTTTCCTCTCTTTGAGCTTGTTCATTTTTTCTCTTCCTTGTCACCTTAGCGGTGATATGATTCTCCTTTACAATAATTTCCTTTGGCTTTGTACTTAATGTAGGTTTCTTCTTTGTGATGACCAGAGGAGAAGGTTTCTCCTTCTTTACTTGCCTCTTGAATCACAGTAAACATTTCAAAAAAAGCACCTTTCATGTCACAAAAACTTACACAATGCACAAGGTGGGAATGAAATCCAAAAATATATTTTTATCTACCTTCATACATATGCAATAAATTCACTAACCGATAGAGTTAACATTTTCACTGATTGACTAGAAACTCATTACCAATGATCAAAACATCGTATGATTCATCAAAACTTCATAATACATTATAGAAATCTTTAATGCATATTAACATGCTAATAGATCTCACCACACACTTTCAAGGGGTTCAAAAGATGGATTCAAAAATAGTTTCTCCCCCTAAGCCATATGATAGCTTAGTTTGATGATGAATTCTCTATATCTATTGGAGATGTGGATTTGTTTGATGAGTGAGTGTCTTCTTTTTTCTTCCAAATCTTTTTCATCTCATTCCTGACTTCTTCTACATTCACAATTTTCTTCCCTTTTTGATTTCTTGACTGATTTATTGATTGGTTCCTTGACCTATAATTCCTTGCTAAATGTCCAATATTATGACAAAGAAAACATGTCATACTAGTTGACTTCCAAGGTCTAATATTACCTCTTGCAGTCCTTATTTTTTTAATTCATAGCTAAGTGTACATAGTTACCACAAACTAAGCAAGTGACATTCATTTTCCTTTCTCTTTGATAAAATCTTTCTCGGTTCACTGGTGACCTTTGATTGTTTAAACTTGTCCTGCAATCATTAGATTTGTGACCATACTTGTTGTAGTTGTAACAGTAACCAATGTGACTATACTTATTGCAATTATAGAAAAATCAATCAAAATTTCTATATCTATTATCAGACCTACTTCTACATACATTTACAATATGTCCTACCTTATGAAATTTGAAACACAAAGGTTTGTAGGCTTTCTTACAAGAATTTATTTGTGTTAGCTTCGGTGGAGACTTTCCTTCTTGCTTAATTTCCTTTTTTCTAGAGGATTCTCCAACTTCTGTAGCAGTCTTACCAGTGTAACCAAGCCATGTGCTCACTTTTCTTCTTGTTTGATTCCTCAGCTATTCATCAAGATTTGTAGTGCTCTCATTGAATTTATTTAGTAGATCATTATCATTCTTCATCTAACCTGTTAGTTTCTCATTCTCATTTCTTAGATCTTCATTCAGTCTTAGGGTTTCTTGAAGTTCTTCATTTGTATCATGTAAATGTTCATGCATTGTAGCAACCTCTCATTTAGATCTAAAAATTTCTTAGATCTAAAAATTTCTTCCATTTTCACCTCTAGGGTTTCATCTTTGGCTTTTAGGGCATCTTATGCAACTTTCCTTGCATCTTCTACAAAACTTATTGCTTCCAATTTTTCACTCATTCTGATTGATTTGTCTTCTATTTCTCTTTGAATATTTTTCTTATCCTTTTTCAAAATTTCAATCTCGATAGTCATGGATTCTAGGGCTTCTTCAGAATCATCAGACCCACTTTGTTTAGACCGTTTCTCAATGTAATCTTAACTCTCATATATTTGTTCAACCAGTTATTGTCTTTTAGCTCTTGACTGCTTTAGTTGATTCTTCAATTCCTCAATAAGTATTTCAGCTTCTTGTAGTTCCCTCTTTAACAAACCCTCCATATCTTCCTTAAGGATCCTACCTGAGCTATTGGGATTCTTCAAGGGAACTTGGATCTGATACCAATTGTTTTTTTTCAAAGGCACTAAGAGGGGGGGGGGGGGGGTGAATCACTGCAGCCNAGGGGGGGGGGGTGGGTGAATCACTGCAGCCACAAAACTAAAACAAAAATTAAATATCTTCCACAAGATCCAACATGCAAAATAAAATAACACATAAACCATTCACATCAAATAGAAATAACACACAAGATTTTCCCATGGAAACCCTTGTTAGAGGGAGAAAACCTCATGTGGAATGGTATCCACAAATTTCACTAGTGCACCAAGAAATTTGCGCTGTTAGGAGTTGTTACAATCACCCTATTACGGGTCTACCCAGTTAAGGGTATTTTAGCTTTGTTAGAAGCTAACAAGTCTTGTTAAAGACTACTTTGTTAAGAGATTTCAAACTCCTTCTAGGATTTACCTGGTTAAAGGATTTTACACTTCAGATCCTGTTAAACATCACGTCCACCCTATTAAGAGAGACCTTGATAAAGGATTTTAACTTGCAAACATGTTAGGGCTTGCCGTGCGATAGACAGAAGAATGTCTGATATGAATATGACCTTTATGTCTGATAGATTCTCTTTAGATCTGATCATCGTGCCTCCTTAGACATCAAACAACTCCAAAAAATATCAATTCCAATTACAACGCCTAAAACTGTTACCCTAATTCACAATTTAATCCTTCTTTTATAACAAGTTATACAAGATGACCTTTAGCCTAAAACATTTTACCCACCGACCTAAAAATAAAATCTGATCTTGCCAAAATCATTGGTCAACCCAATAAAGTCAATAAAACATAAATCAGGTTACAACAAATCATTAACTAACATTAAACTGATCGATAAACTGATCCAATCAAACTTGTTCTGACTGTCCTCTATTCTTCCTACCAGTGCCACTTGAATCTCCAATAAACTGCTAAATTATTTAAAATAACTGATGCAATCATAGACATAGGTAGTTATACCTTTGTATATGATAATTTGATGATCACACACCCTCACTTGATCTCTAGTTCTAGATTTAATTGCCCAAGTGTCACCTACTATTCTTTACTTGATTGACTATACACTTAGTCAATTCTTCAATTGAATCTCTATCACCATTGCTACAACTGATCTCTCATCTCTAATAAATCATGCTACCAACAATGACAACAAATAAATACAATACTATAATCAAAACACATATCATCTCCACCAAATGCCAATACACCCAAGCTGAAACATAGATAGAAAACAAGGACCCACACCCCAATAGAGACACTGACATATCACACCTCAAAACCTAGGGTAGACAAGATGGAAAAAAATCACAAAAAAAAGAAAATCCTTTCTACAGCTACCTGCAAACCTGCACATCCCAAACACAATAACAAGCCCTTAAACACCCTAATCTAGTGTGATGTCCTCGATATTATTAAATAAATTAATTTAATAATTTTAATAAGATTGGCCCTGACATTAATTTTATTATCTCTCAGGCCCTATTATTTTTATTTTTAGCGTGTTGGTCATGTTGGAATCATTTTTAATCCTTTGAGATGTTCCCTGATGCCTTATATAAGGCTGAGCCTGTTGTATTTCTAGGTATGTAAAATTTATATTTTATTTGTGATTGCAAATTCCAGTTGGATTTTTTTTGTATGACATTTTGGAGGTGAAAGATCCTCCCTACTTGGTATTTTCAGTTTTGGTGGGAGTAAATCCTCAACCTATTATTGTCTTGTTTTGAGATTGTGTAATATGAAGTACTATCATTATTAATACATTCCTGGTGCATTTGCAACTTTATTTACTATTAATCATTTTGTTCTTGGCAATTTGAATATACAAACTAGCTTATTGCAAATCAATCTATATTATTTAAATTAGAATCTAACCATTCTTATGAGCCTACACTCGAGAAAATCCATTCATGACAACTATACAAATTGATGTACGGGGGAATCAATCATATGAAATAGAGTCATATGGTGACTACCGTATGCAAGGAGAGAAACTATTGTCTGTACAGTGACAAAATGATCTAGAGGAAGACATCCAAATTAATGTACACACTTATAAGTCACCATACCCCAAACAGATTCACCGTACATCACTCAGGGTGACCATATGCCATTAATAGGGAATTGTTGGGTCAATTCATACCCCATCGTAGGTGTCAACTCATGTTGTATGGGTAATATGTGCATGCCAAGATTGTTGTACAGTGACATTACATTTTCTTGTGGTTGATTTGACTCTCCCAAGATTGCCACATGGAAGGTATTTTATGTCAGGACACTATAGTGGTATTAGAGCTAGTGATTATTCTAGCCTGTCGAGTTGTGGATGCATAACACACTCAAAGTTTACACCAGATGGAGATACCATTCCATCGACAGAATGGGGGAACTATAGGATCACATTGTACAAGTCATGACACTATTAAGGGAGCTAACCATAAGCCAGGTGCAACTCAATGAAATCATGATTAGAGGGCAAGAGTGACAATGACTCATGGAGGAGATGTTGCAGAGTTTGGCAGAAGGGAAGAAAATTGGAGAACAGAATGGGAACGATGATAATTCTGTCACGGGGAGAGAAAATCCTCATTCATGCTCTTGACCATCGATGTTGACATTCCTGCCAAGAACCAAGTCACTTTGAAGAGAGAGAGAGAGAGAGAGAGAGAGAGAGAGAGAGAGAGAGAGAGACCACCTTCCAAGAAATGAAGGAGAAACTAATGCAAGACTAGAGGAATGTAAATCTCAAAGGACACATATCCTTTAGAGATTATGTGGATCTACGAATGAGATATTCAGGAAGTAGTAGTTGTGGCTATTATAATGATGAAATAAATTGAAGATAGACAAGGTTAACCTATAATCCTTTGATGGATTGAGATCAACATTTGCATGGGCGTGAATACAGAAGGAAGAGACATATTTCTAGTTTAACTTGATGCCATGGGACAAAGCATTCAAATTTGTGGTGCTTCACATAGAGGGAATCACTCATGAATGGTGGCATCATTGAATGGTTACCCTTGGAATTTTAGTCTTTAAAGGTACTGAGAGGGGTGAATCAATGCACCCACAAAACTAAAAAACTTATTTAATAACTTCCATAATAACCAACATGCAAAAGAAAGCATTCCATAGAAGCTAAGAAAATGAACCATTCACACAATGTAAATACATGAAACAAGATTTTTCTTGTGGAAAACCTTGTTAGAGAGATAAAACTATGTGTGAGATGATACCCACAAATTTCACTAAAATCTTCCCTGTTAGGAGCAATTACAAAACCATGCTAAGGACATAACCAGTTAAGAGTATCTTTAGCCTAGTTAGAAACTAATATAAGTCTTGTTAAGAACTATCTGATTAAGGTATTTCAAACTCCTTCTAAGAGTTACCTTGTTAGAGGATCTACACTTCTAATCTTGTTAAAGGTCCTTCTCACCCTGTTAGGAGTGACCTAGCTAAAGGATTTTACCTGCAATTTTGTTAAGGCTTGCCTTGAGATAGACCAAAGAATAACTCATCTTATTATGACATTTCCTATTTAAAAAATTTGCTTTAATCCTAATCACAACACTGCCTTAAGAATCAAATAGCTTAACACAATCACAATCACCTATCACAATATCTCAACTCTACAAACAAATTTTCCCTAAAACATTTTACCCACTGACATAAAAATCAAATCCAATCACGCCAAAATGTATTTTTAATTTCAATAAAGTCAACACAAAATTAACCAAGTCATAAAAAATATTCTACATTCCAAAATGGTTCTAGGGTTCCACGGCTTCCTTTGTCCAATGAAAAGATTTACCATCTAGGCAAGTGGCAGAACGACTCTACATCTACAAGTAGATTCAATGGTTGGAATTGGGGGCAGAAGAACCCTAGAGTTGAAAATTTTAAAGAAAAAACATATGAGGAGGAGAGTGATGGATGACAATTGGTTAGAAATTGTAAAGAAAAAAGAGCCCTTCTCACAATAGAAGTATGTCTGTGGTTTCATCGTATCCCCCATTAATAAATTATGTGTGTAAGAAAATACACCTTCATGAGATTAAGATTAGAGAAAACAATTCTATGGAAAGATAAAACAAATTTAATCTAAGAATTGAAGCTAAATCTATATCATCTCATGGTTCTCTATCCAAGCTTTGTTAAGAGAGCTCTCAGGCTTAATCTCTCTCAAGGACAATCCTAGAATGAGATATGTATGAAAATTCAATGCTCAAATCTAGCTAGAATGCTCAAAATGCTTAAAAATGCTCCAAGATCATAAGAGAAAATAGAAAATGCTCCTAAACATGATATGCTAAATGAAATGCAAATGCTAAAAACTCTCTCAAATCTCTCAAATGCTCCTCAATATGCCTATAATAAGGATTCTTTTGCTCTTGAATTCTTGGATCCCAAACACAAAGGAAAGGACTTGTATTTATAGCATTTTGCCAAGGGTAGGGGGTAGAGTGAGTTGATCATGATCAAAGCTTGGTTAAGTCAAAAGATTTGAGGTGCTCTCAAATGGAGGGAAAGTTGGTTGGTTGTCTCAAAGAAATTAGGAATTAAATAACTCCATCTTTTAATTAAATTAGCCATGGAAGGGTGATTGGGTTGGATTTGATCCTTTTGATTTGAACTATACAATTGAAAAATTAATTGCATAATTTGATTAATCCCTTTAGGCTTGATTTTAATTAATTGATTTCATGATTATTTAATCTTTTAATTTGATTTAAATTTTGTTTCTTTGATTTGCATTGATTAAATGTCCATTTGATTTGCATTGAGATGATATTTTGAAGCATTTGGCTGAGATTTACAATTTGAAATGTTTGAGATACACCTGGTAAATTCTAGGTGTCTACAAATGTCCCTCTTTGAATTGATGTGCGAAGCACATTGATTAAAATAAAGCTTGATTTTCCTGAGCATTGATTTGATACTGATGAGCTGATATGAAAATCCCGATATGAAAATCTGATATGAAAACCCTGATATGAAATCCCTAATATGAAATTCTGATATGAAACCCTGATATGAAAACCTTGACATGAAATTCTGACATGAAACCCTGATATGGTACTCAGCTGATAAAGTTTGAAATTTTAATGCCCCAGATTGGATATAAGATATGATGCAGAATCCTGGTTTGATGATATGATGATGCCCCCTTGGAAATGGAATCATCTTGATCGTAGGTAAAAGTTTTTGAGGAACAAAGTGAATAAGATAGATCAAAGATGATAACATTTCTAATAAATGATGATGTGAAAAGATGTCAAACAAATGCCCCAGTGAGCAGAATAGGCAAATTAGGTTTGACTGGGTCAAAAATCTTAGAAATTAGGTTAAAATAGCTTAAATAGGTTGAAAAACCCAAATTTACTATTCATTTTCACTTTTCACTATTGAGATTTTTCTCTGAGCCTCTTACGACTGATAGCAATGGTCGTCCCTATCCGAGAGCACAGATTTGAGTGAGCGTGTCAATATCAGAGACTGCCTGACTATGGGCCTCCGGTGAGTGGTTCAAACCCTCTTAGTGCATTTATTGCTTTGAAAAATTGCATTTATTGCATCGTTTACTACTTTTTAGAAAAGTTTTATCTAAATGCCGCGTAGGAGAGGTTAAGTGCCACGTAGTCCTGCTAAAAGCTGCGTCCACGCTGTGAAAAGCTGCGTACGTGAAATCCTTAGCCATGTAGGAGTTAGGTTAAAATTGCAACCCAAAATAGGAAATACGCCGCTTAAAAAAACCATATTTTAAAAGCCACGTTTGATGATTTAAAAGCCGTGTAGGCTGATAAAAAGCTGCCTAAATAGTAAAGCACCACCTCTGCATGAAAAAGAGCCACGTTTAAATTTTTAAAAGCTGCTTAGCTTTAAAAGCCGCGTACACTTAGTTAAGTGCCGCCTACCATAAAGGTGGAAGTTTGATATAGGAAAAAGATAGATGAACTCAGTTTGATTGATCGTCCTGATGACTTAATTAAGTTCCAAGCAAGAAAATGTTCATCCAGAATGTCACATAGTGTTTAGGATGTTTATAAAAGTCATAATGATGAATGTTTGATAGGTCAATCAGATATGATTAAAAATGATTACAAATTGTCCTTGTGTCTCACGATTTAGAGGTTAGGAGCAATAAGTTGATACGCTCAAGTTAGAGCAAAGATAGATTTAATGTGTTGTGATTGACTTAGAATGGTTCATCAAGAGAAAAACTAACATGATGCACTTTGTTTCAAAACATAGGAGCATTACCGCAAGTTGCGGGTGTGAGTAGTGGCGTTATGAATTTTTGATCTAGTAGATGAGCTCACGCCACCTGAGTGACATACCATTGAGACTTGTGGTCTTAGTTTCCTGTTGGATCTCCCTCAGTTTCATCTGAACTAAGGTTTATTGATAGCTATGGCAAAGCGATGGCACTTTGACCATAACACCTTTCACCTACCTCTCGGCGAGATGATGATTACGCTAGAGGATGTATATAGACTTTTGAGGATCCCGACTCATGGAGAGCGGGTGTATTATGATTCAGTATATGATAGTAGTGTTTGTAGATGGGTGTTTGGAGACAATACCATTGTAGATGATTGCATCACTTGGGCGCAGTTTGCTTCATTCCCTACCCTACCAACATTATTAGGAGCTGTGATAGGAGGTTTATTATTGCCAGATAGGCGAGGATGTGGTTTTGCGGTCGGATGGGGCCGGATTATAGAGGACCTGATTGCTCATCCACGGAGGTTGGATTGGGCTTCCTGTGTGTTGGCACAGTTATATCATGATTTACATGACATTGTATATCGACGCAGTGCAACAATTTCAGCAGGTGCAGTTTTGTTACAGTTATGGACATGGGAGCATATCCCTATTACTAGGCCAGTGTCAGCGTGAGTTTGGGCTCGGGGTTACCCATATGCATTTTTATATGATGGCATGATTGTCCAGCATCGTCTGGGCAAGGTGGATTTTTGGAGACGCATGATTGATGACATTGATCAGGTGGTGTGGAGACCATACTTGCAGTGTGAGATGTGGAGGGAGGATGATGATGAGTTACCTTACATGTTTTCTCCTCGATGGATGATAGGCTGGTCACCTTTGGTCATTGAGAGATTTTTCTTTGGGAGGGTACTCCGTCAGTATGGCCGTGTTCAGGACATGCCACAGGGTATGGCATTATATGCTTGTGTATAGGTAGAGAGATCGATGTGGGGTGCACAGGTTGACTACCAGTCAGCCTATCTACAGCTAGATCAGCTGGGATACATAGTTTGGGATTTATTACCACAGGTGGTTGATGTAGGGATGTCAGCAGAGTATCGAGAGTGGTTTATGTGACATCGGCTCATGAGATTCATAGATCTGGCAGAGCCTATCCCGGATGTGGATGAGCTTTCTAAGGATGACAGGGATGGAGATGATGGTGATGATGGTGGTAGACCACACCAGCATAGAGTGTAGAGACCACCTAGAGCACCACGGGTTCAGAGAGTAGCTGGGCCTTGGATAAGAGGCGGTCATGTGAGAGGCTGAGGCAGTGGTTTTAGATAGCCGAGGTAGAGATTAGTAGGTGCACAGGTACCATGGGCTTAGGCTCCATTGAGAGTAGATGCAGATTTGGCTAGATGGAGACACAAACATGTATAGGATGCGAGACAGGTTCTGATACAGGGACAGATACCACAGGTTGATCCACAGGTTAGCTCAGCACAGGTTATACCACAGGTACCTTTAGCATCGCAGGCACCATAGGCTCCGCCAGCATCACAGGCTCTGGTATCATATGATATAGTCTGAGATGTGTGGGTATTATAGGCTGGTATGACGACAGTGACAGCTAGATTAGATCAGGTCACTACCATGTTGCAGCCATTTCTGGCCACTCTGGCTCAGCTACCGACCAGTGCGAACACTAGTCAGGCACCTCCTAATTCACAGGATAGAGTAGGTGATAGAGATCCTGATGGCGTAGGTGGGTCAGGCACAAGTTTGGCCAGGGATGGATTAGGTGCTCCTACTGGGATATGAGACAAATATTGACCCAGGATGTGTATCATATGTATTTTGTTTTGATCAGGACTTTGATATACCATTGATATATCCTTGTTATTGATGTACCTTTGATGTACTGATTATGCTATAGACATTGATAATGGACATTTATCTGATGATGATCTTTGATTTTGCCTTGGATGATGTTATGAGATTTCCTTTTCTGCATGTCTATATGTTTCTATGATGCATTTATTTCTATTGTGCAATGGATGCAAATGTCTTAGAGTAGGACATAGATAAATGGATGCAAATGATGTGAATGCAATTTATCTCTATATTTTTTTCATTTTGAACAGTGTATGGATTATGCAATAAAATGAATGCAATACTTAGTGCTTATGGTAAATGAAATGCATCTATCTTTTTTGTATTTTTTAATGTATGCAATTTCATTTATGATATGTAGTTTTAAGTGATGATATGGAAAATGAGTAATGATTAATGAATATTTTCTTTGATTTTCTAAATGTATAATGAGTAATGATTTAATGATGAGGAATGCAAAGGACAATCTCATTTTGTGAATGACTTGAAACCCATATGATTCGATGAATTGTGATCAACCTTTTGTGTCCCCCCCCCCTTGAACTTGGAAAATTGCTAGAAAGACAAGTCATTTGAGAACGCAAGCTAAAGAGCAACATGCAATTAATCTAACAAAGAAATGCAAGTTAATATAACATGCAATGCAATTTAAATCTAACATGCAATGCAATGCAACTAATTGTCCTTGAGGTTTGTGAAAGGAATGCAAATTGAGATATATTTTCATCATAGAGCATTGCAGAACTAGGAGTCCATACAATCCTTACTGGTGCCGCTACGACATAAGAATATGAATATTACTTTCCCACATGTGGTAACCCCTTCTATGAAACCAAGTACAACCCTCACGAGTTGGATGACCAACTATGGGAGTATGAATACTGGTTTAATCGGATTCAATGTTGCAAGTGGATGTTGGTATTAAGATATGGGAAATCTAAATAACCAAGATATCCTTTTGCATAAAACAAACAAAGGTTAACCCTTCATCCTATATGAATGTCCTCTATGGTTCTTTGATGACCATGTCCTTATACTTATTCACACAAGTTAAAGAATCTTCCTCAAAATAGTCACTCAGAAGCTGAAGAAAACATCATGTCTCTTATCATTGCCAATCTAGTCGAAACATCATTGATTAGCTAAAAAGACATGACTCAAAAAGGTTAATGAAAAACTCACCAAAAATTCCAAGTGTTTGTGAAATGTATCAAGATTTTCAAATAAGAATTCCAGACAATCTGATCATTTAAGGTGTGTCAAATTTTAATCCTGATAAAATAAGTCAAATGAGGTTCAAGGATCGTGTTATGCTATCAAACTATTTTGGGTTGAACAATGATAGTCATCAAAGGTTCGAAAATGTTTCTTCTAAATCTTAAAATCTACTTCTGACGTGTGACCAAAATGTTGCACTATTGAATCCAGTTGGTATCAAAATCTATGATGTTTTCCCCCAAGTGATAAATGTGACCAAGATGATACTTAGGACAACTGAACCTAGCATGTGACAAAATGCATCTTTGAGACTCTTACTAGGGCAATGCACGAATGACAGATGCAATGAGGATATGAACAAGTGAGATGAGGAAACCGCAATATGTACAAATGCAACTAGGAAACATCTAAGGGACAAAAGGCGTCTATTTCCAGGTTTTCACCTCTTGGGATTATTGCTCTTTTCTCATTTTTTTTACTACCGAAGTGCCTATTGCTAGGTTTTCACCAAGGCACTTTTTTCTCTTTTTCAAATGTTTTTGGCTTTTTGATTTTTCTGATTTTTTTGGTGTATTTGAATTTTTCTCATGTACAAGGGTGATGCTTGATTCATTTCATACTCTTCAACTTATACTCTTTATTCTGATACTCTTTCCTCTAAATCAGGTGTGGAACCTCTTAAGATGAATGCTATTTATAGGTTCTAGCAATTCATCACCATCACAATCAGCCAATTTGTAGGTCCCCATTCCAAATGAAGAAATAATGACAAAAGGACCAAGCCAATTTTCTTCCCACTTTCCTTTCTTTTCTCTATCGGCCTGATTTTTTGGATTTTCTCTCAATACTAGATCTCCTATTTGAAAGTTTCTTGGCTTATTATGTTTGTTATAGTTCTTGGAAATGCGATTCTGATACACTTTCAAATAATCATAAGCTTGAGTTTGATGTTCCTCTAATAATTCCAATGTTGAAGGTGGGCCACTCTATAATCCTCATCCGTTATTAATCCATGCAATGAAACTCTGAGGGATGGTATTTCAACTTCTAAAGGGAGAATAGCTTCAGCCCCATAAACCAAAGAAAAAGGTGTAGCTCCTGTCGGGTTTTGAATACTAGTCCTATAGGCCCATAATGCTGGATTGATTTGAAGATGCCAATTGTTTCCCAATTTTCCAACTGATCTCTTGAGGATTTTAAGGATGTTCTTGTTGGTGGCTTCTGCTTGTCCATTACCTTGGGGATAGTAAATGGATGAAGAGTGATGTGTAATGTGGAATGTGTCTCAAAGTTCATCAATATCTTTGTTCTTAAGCTATTTTCCATTATCCATGATGATAGCATGAGGAATTCCATATCTGCAAATGATATGATTTAGGATAAACATGGAAATTTGTTTTCCTGTTGCAGTTGATAAAGGAACAACTTCAAGCCATTTAGTAAAGTATTTTGTTGCTGTGATTATATACTTGTGTCTGTTTGAAGAAGGTGGATAAATCATGCCAATCAGGTCAAAACCCCATTGATAGAATGGCCATGGTGTGACAAAAGGGTTTAATTCTTGTGCTGGTGCATGAATCAAGTTTCCATGGCATTGACATTTCTTGCAAACTTTAACATATTGACAAGCGTCTCTTTCTAAGGTTTCCCAAAAGTACCCCATACGTAAGATTTTCTTATCTAGGTTTAAACCATTTGAATGTGACCCACAAACCCCCTCATGGACATCTTTTAAATCTAATTTTGATTCCTCTTCCTCTAGACATCTAAGGAGTGTTCCGTCAAGACCTTTACGATACAATGTGTCAGAAAGGATAGTATAACGGGCTGCTTGTCTTATGGAATTTTGCTTTTGAGCGTGGGTTTGGTCTATAGGTAAGGTTTGATTTTTGAGGTAAGCATAGATAGGTCCATACCATGGGGAGTCATGTCCATGTAAAAGGGAAACAATTTGGGTCTCAGGTAGGTCAAATGTGGGTTTCACCAATTCTTCCACCAAGAACTCATACTTTTCATTTTGATCGGGTAGCTGAAGTAAAGATGCCAAAGTGGCCATTGCATCGGCTGCTCTATTCTTATCTCTTGGAATTTGTACAAAAGTAATCAAGGCAAAGTACCTCTTCCAGCTGTCTACCAAGTTCTTGTAGGGAAATAATTTTTCATCCTTAGTATTATATTCATCATTAACTTGATTAATGACTAATTGAGAGTCCCCATAGACTTGTAATTCTGTGACATTCCATTCCAAAGCTATCTTGATGCTGATGACCAAAGCTTCATACTCTGCTATGCTATTGGTGTAAGGGAACAATAACTTGTAAGATTTTGGGATTGTGTAACCTTGTGGTGTAATCAAAAGAATGCCTTCTCCACTGCCATTTTGGGTATATGATCCATCAAAGTATAAAGTCCATGGTTTAGCTTCAATATTCACAATTGCAAAATCTAGGAATTCCACTTGTATAGGGTGTGTATAATCTTGAGGATATTCAGCCAATTGATCGGCTATAACTTGACCTTTGATTGCTTTCCTATCAACATATTCAATGTTGAATTCACTAAGTACCATGACCCACTTCACAATCCTTCAAGTTAAAGCTATTTTGCTGAGTAAGTATTTCAAGGGATCAATTTTAGCTATGAGTTTCACCTTATGTAACAACATATAGTGTCTTAACTTTTGAGAGGAAAATACCACTGCTAGGCAAGCCCTTTCCATGCAGCTATAATTTAACTCATATTTGATCAAGGTTCTACTCAAATAGTAGATAGCTCTTTCTTTCCCTTCATCATCCTCTTGTGCCAATAAGACTCCTAAAGATTTTTCTGTTGCTAAAATGTAGAGTAATAAAGGTTTTCCTTGAATTGGTGACATTAAGATGGGAGGATTCATCAAGTATGTTTTCAACAATAAAAAGGCTTTGTCATACTCCTCATCCCATGTGAAGATGGTGTCTTTATGTAGTAATCTGGTGAACGAATGGCATTTTTCCGCCAATTGAGAAATGAATCTTCTTATAGATTGAAGTTTTCCTTGAAGGGACCTCATTTGACTAATGTTCTTCAGAATGTCCATGTCCATTATTGCTTGTACCTTTTCAGGATCAACTTCAATGCCTTTCACTGAAACAATGTATCCTAGGATTTTTCCAGATTGTACCCCAAAAGCACATTTCTTTGGGTTAAGTCTCACCTTGAATTTTTCTATCCTTGTAAAAATCTTGTCTAGTATTGATAAATGATCTTTTCTCTTATGTGACTTAGCTAAAGTGTCATCCACATAATATTCCATGAAGGTGTGCATCATGTCATGGAAAATGGTAGTCATAGCTCTTTGATAAGTGGCTCTGACATTTTTAAGACTGAAGGGCATTACGTTCCAACAAAACGTACCCCACAGATAGGTAAAATCTATCTTCTCTTGATCTTCAGGTGCTATGCAAATTTGGTTATACCCACTGAATCCATCCATAAGTGAAAGCATAGAATGACCTACTGTGAGGTCCACAATAGCATCAATGCTTGGTAAAGGAAAGTCATCTTTTGGACAAGAAAGGTTTAAATCTTTGAAATCTGTACAAACTCTTATTGTTTTATCATGTTTGGTAACTGGTACAATATTGGATATCCATTCAGCATATGCTATTACTCTTATAAATCCTGCTTTGAGCAATTTATCCAATTCAACTTTGACCAATAGGGCTATATGTGGATGTATTTTCCGCAACTTCTTCTTTACAGGCTTAACCCCTGATTTGACATTTAAGTGATGCATTATGAAACTCAGATCTAATCCAGGCATGTTGGCATATGACCATGCAAAGTTGATTTGTTTTTCTTGAAAGAATGCAATGAATTCTTCTCTTTCCAAAGGACTCAAAGATGTTGCTAAATGGATGAATTTAGGATCTTTTTCTGTGCCAATATTGACCTTTTATGTAGGTTCAATAAGTATAGGTGACCTTTCATCTTTGTGAGCTGGCAAGGTGTCCAACCTCTCTCCCTTAGGTGCCACAATTGGGTTTTCACCTTCAGAAAAATCCTTTATTTTTAATTTTTTTGGGTCTAGCACTGCCACATGGTGGTTTTCACCACTAGACCTTCTCATTTTTTTGTATTTTTTCTCTTCATTTTTTGGATTAAAAGGTTGAACACCTACCCCTATCCTCATGTCCGGAGTGAATTCATTTGTGGAAGAATTGGGTTCAACCGCATTGAGGTATAAGGCCATTGAATTCTCATTTGGGAAATAGAGTAATTCATTTGACTCAGACAGATCCCAATCAATAAGTTCGGGATGTATTAGGGACAAAGAATCATTGAGTGGGTTCTCATTTGAAGGAGTTAAGGATATGACTTCATTAGATAGTTCATACATTGTATCATCAAGTTCTATGACATGTGCCTCTTCTAGATGGTCCATGGAAGAGGGATCAAAATCCTCTTCATCAGAATCCTCTAAGGTTTCCATGGGAATGAAAGCATGTGGATTAAACACTAGGGTAGAATCTCCCACCCATAAAGGTACCCAAGGTTCACCTACCCATTGAGTGAAAAGAGGTGCTTGTTCTATGTTGACTTGTGGAGGTTCATTTTCTATTTGAGTTGAATTCAAACCTTGAGCCGTATGTTCTTCATTCTCAACTTTAGGAGGAATTGCATAAGTGTGAATGGTATCAACCTCTATGTCATGAAAAGATTCTTTGGACAAGGAATCCCACTTATAGTCTCTAGAATCATCTTCGCTTTCAGAACCTACCATATGGATATGTGTACAGAAATCATGTATGGGACTTGAACTTTCTCCTTTATGTTGAAAACCTATGCCGACTTTCTCTTCTTTGGCTCTCCAAACAGGTTCAATAGGTTCTAAAAACCCTCTATGTCGAACTCCTAAGGGTCCTCTTCCCTTATACCCTATTTTTTTCATGATATCAAATCCTTTTCCATATTGATTAGTTTGGATATCGATATGTTGCACCCTTTCATTTGGATTAGCTGAATTGTCATCCTCTTTATAGAGCCATTGTAATACCTCATCATCTTCTTTGTCCATTTCTTGTTTTTCACATTCCCTCACAAAATGGGAATTGTATTTATGAGCTTGATGACCTTTGGATGGTTTCCCATGTGTTCTTGGAGATGTAGGTAAGTTAAAGAGGGAAACAAAATATTCCCCTACTCCTTTTAAGTTAATCTTACATTGTTTCTCAAATTGATGCATTAGGTCCATCATCTTTTCATAGTGATCTTGCTTAGTTTGATCTCTTTCTTCCTTCATGGGTTTAGAAGATTATAACCTTAATGTTGAAGTCCAATCTAAAGTATCCTTTGAATTTTAACCCTCGTAACTCATCTTTTCTTTTCCCTTAGTTGATGTAGTTGAGTTAGTTTGAATAGGGTTAGGAGGAGATGTGACATTAGATGTTTGTTCTGGCTTTTCTTCTTTGGCTTCTTCCATGATAATATCAGGGATAACTCTTTCCCTATTGTGAGGAATATACATTTCATGACTTGGCTTCAAAGCATTGCAATATTGGAATGGGTTTGAATCTCCCCCAATTGTGATCTCCTCCCCTAGGTATGGAAATTTCATGCATTGGTGATATATAGAAGGTACCGCTTGCATCTCATGTATCCAAGGCCTTCCTAGTAAGATGTTGTAGGTCAATTTCATGTCAAGGACCTGAAATATAGTGTCCTTTTTGATAGGTCCCACTTGAATTGGTAGAAGAATCATACCCTTTGAAGATATTTCCTCTTAATCATAAGCCTTAATAGTTATTTGCTTTTTTGGATCAATGGAAGACTCGGATAAACCTAATGACTTGACAAGGTTTAGAGTGCAAATATTTAGACCAACCCAACCATCTATGAGAACTCTCTTAACCCTATGTCTTTGGATTAATACCTCTATATGAAAGGGTAATTTTTGAGGATGTGTGATAGACATGTCATCTTGTTCCGAAAAGGAAAGGCAATGAGGGGCTATGAGGTGTCCTACCATGTTCTAAAATTTGTCTTCCTCCAAGTTTATAGGAACCATGGTCTCACATAAGGCCTTTTCCAACATCTCTTTGTGATTAGGAGATATTTTTAACAATTCCTAAATTGATATTTGAGCGGCATTCTTTTGCAATTGATCCACCAAACTATAAGGCTTTGTGGTGGGTGGTGTTTGTTTAGCCACAATAGTTGGTGTTTTGGGACCAATAGTAATAGGAGTAACTCCTTGTAAGGTAACCTTTGAGGCTTGCCCCCTTTTGATGGCATTAGCAGATCCTTGAATAGGTTGGTCTTTAATCACAACAACATTGATGGTATTGTCATAAGTATGGGCAAAGTTGACATTATGACTGCTTTTTACATTATTTTCATTATTTCCTCCATTGTTGGAATTAGAAGATTCTCCCTTTTCATGCTTATAAAAAGGAGTTTTAAAGGCTTTGTGATCTTCATTATTTTGAGGTCCATCCACCTTTATCACACCATTGTCTATGAGATCTTGTACCACATGTTTGAGATGTAGGCAATTGTTGGTCTTATGTCCCCTATTTCGATGATAGTCACAATGGTTGTTCTCATTCCACCAGTGTGGCTTGATATGTGGTTTGTAGGGTTGAGCCTTTGGTAGATCAATAAGCTTATATGAAATAAGTGTCCGTAATGCATTTTCCAATGGTTCACCCAAATAAGTAAAGGTTCTTTTGGGTGTAGGTGCAAAGAACGGTTTAGGCTTAGAAACCCCTTGGTTATTCCCGAAGTTGTTATTAGTGTTGTTGTTAAAAGGTACCTTAGGTGTTTGATCCATGTTATTGGCTTGAGCTGAGTTTTGAGTGAGGTTGAAAGGGATAGCTTTCAAAGTATTAGCCTACACCACTCTATCATTAACCACTCCTTTATTGTTGTTGTTATTCCTTGTCCAATATCGACTGTTGTTGCTCTTGTTGTTGTTATTTCAATTTTGATTAGTTTTGGAGTTATTGTTGTTGTTGTTATTTTTGTTCTCTTTGTAGAGTTTGATTTCTCCACTTTTCACCAATACCTCTTCTATTGTCACCCCATTCTCAATTAAGTCTTGGAATGATCTAGGGCACTGCAGTCTTAGTCGATAGTTCATTTCATGATTCAAGCTATTCACAAAGATATCCATCTTTTCCTTTTCAAGTACACTTTGAGGGTATCTAGCAAATACCACCCTCCATCTTTGTAGGAAAAGTAGGAACCCCTAACCATCTCTTTGTTTGGTATTTCATAGATTGAGCATTGTAACCTCATGTTTGATGTTATAAGAGTAGTGGGTTACAAATTTAGAGGCCAATTCCTCAAAGGTCCTAATACCGGAGGGTAATTTTGAGAACCACTCCATTGCCATGCCTCCCAAACTACTAGGAAATAACCTCATAAGGTAAGTTGTTTCATGCATGAACTCTAGACTTAGGGCACAAAATTCCCTTAGGTGATCTTGGGGATCAGATGTCCCTTCATATTTATCATATTTCAGATAAATAGCATTTGTTGGAAATGGTATCATGACTAAGGAATTGTCAAAAGGAAAAGGACACAAGGCTTCAATAGAAAAGGGTTTAGGAGCCCCACCTTGTTTCAATGTGTCCAATTGTAGTTGAAAAAGCTGGAATTGTTTGTTCATGATATCAATGGGGTTGGCCTCTACTTCTTCTTTCTTGAGTTTGGCAAAATCATAATCGTGTGGAAGCTTAAGACCTGTTTGTGCTAGGTCTAGGAAGTATTTCTCTTTATCCTTTTCCAATACTTTGTCCATAAGTTTCATGAAGAAAGGGCTTTGCATAGCCTCGGTAACCTTTTCATCGGTTAGCTCTTGTTCATTAGGGTCCAAATTGCCCCCATTGTTGGTGTTATTCATCCCTTGATTGTTAGGGTCTATGTTTGTCCCTCCATTGATATTGGTGTTGGATCCTTGGTTGTTAGGATCAACATTTCCTTGTTTGGTTAAGTCTTTGTTCACATGGTTAATCGGATCAGGATCTATATGAACGAACGGAAAAGACATCGTCAGTTCTGTTGCTTTGATTGGTTCGTGCACAGGGTTTGTGGAAAAGGGATCACCTGGGAAGGGACACTCTTGTCTCAAATAGGACCTGTCTAGTTGTAGGGTAGATTTTATGTAATGGGATCGAGTGAAAACCAACATTAATATATGTTGAAATGAGGATCTCAGGTTTTCAAACTCACTAAGTGACCAATTTGAGTATAAAATTGCAAAATGCCCACAAATGGCAGATTCTGATCAAGATCGGTATTATCAGTGATAGAACGTCGAAAAGGGTATCCAAAAATCAACTTTTCTTGTTCTTAAACTTTCGGTAGATACCCACTGTTTGCCTTTTAAAAATTCCAGGTGGCTCTTACTTATGTGTAGGCGGCCTTTTACTGATAATACGCGGTCACTGGAAAATTTATACGCGGTGCTCTGCAGTTCGCAGGCAGCGTTTCTCTGTTGCTAGGCATTTGTGAAATATTTCAATGTGGCTCTTTCCAGTTAACAAGTGGTTTTTTGATGTTATCACACAGCATTTTATGTTGGATAAGCGGCCCATCTTTGTTTGCAAGCGGTTCTTCAATGATTGTACGTGGCATTTTTCTGTTCAGAATAGATTTTGTCAATTTTAAAGGTGTTTTTAAGGTTTAAAATTTTAATGTCTTTGATAAGATTTACCAAATAGTATTATTGCATGAAAATGAAATACAAACTCAACACACATGTAAGATTTTCATCATATCCCTAAAAACCACACTAAAAGTGTATGTTCTCGGATGTTTTAACTGGTTTGCACAAGAATATCTTCCAAGCAGTCTACCCTAGCCTGAACAAATTTGGATTTTAAACATGGCTCTAAAAAGGTAGGTCTACTATTTTATCAGGTTTCAATCTATTATGGTTTAAACCTTGTCAAGATCCTTTACCCCTTTGAGGGCTTCCCACATGCACAAAAGTCTGATTTTGCGCAATCCCGAAGGACTACTAGAGGAAGTGAGGATGGCTTGCACAAGTTTTAGTCACTTTTCGATTAAGGAAAAGTGCATTATTTATAGTGGGTCAAACGATATTGCGGTAAAAGCAAATATCTCCCACTTTGGGTCATTCCCTCTCACCATCCTCGTAAGAAAAATCTCACGAGGTAGGCCCTTTAAAGCTCTATTTTAGCTAGCATGTTCATAAAATCGGGAATTGAACTTGGTCCAACAATTTTGGGAATTTGACTCACTCAAAGAGTGAAGAGCATATCCCTATTGTCTTCCTTTTGTTCCAAACACTTTAAACAATTTTGTTCATTTTCAACCTCTTAACAAGGAGGTTCTTAGAATGGAAATGTGTGGTTCAATTTGCATATCCTTTTCCTTCTACCAAATTGGCTTTGCACGTTTGGATTTTTGATTCACTTCGAAAAGTGAAGAGCATATGCCTAATGCTTTGTTCAATTTGGATGAAATAAAGGATTTTCTAATTATGCTAGATTTAAAGAAAGCCACAATTTGATCAAATGCAAGCTTGATGAGTGAAATACTTGATTTCAAATCTAGCAAAGGGCTAGGCACATTTTTGAGTTTTGGCTTTTTTTTCTACTCACCTAGTGGCGATCGTTCCCACTCCATCTCCTCCAACAAAGTTAGTCAACACAAAGCACAAAAAAGTGAAGAAAACTTGAAAATCTTAAAAGGCACAAAAACCTCCTAAAAGATTTTTCAAATGAATGATTTATCAATTAAATATTTTTAAAGAAAGTAAGGATACAAAATTATTTAAAGAGTAGGAAATTTTCTCTTATAAGAAAAGAACACCTTAATATAATGATCGTATAAATGTTCTTCCTTAAACAAGCTTTCTAACAAATTTGCATTGTGAATTTCTTTATCATTTTTGGTCTTAACTCTTACCTCCTTTCTAGGCCATGAGATTCGCTTCTCTGGTTTCTGCACCTTGGGGTGATTTTTCATCTGCAGGACAAGAAAACATAGAGAATTATAAAAGTGACAAAATCAACCAAAAATTGATTTGAAGCAAAATTTACTACACAACATTTAACAGCTAAAGAGCGACTATCAACTATTAGTAAACATCACTTTAAACTTTAAAAGTAGCTTTTAACTCTTACTACGCGGCTATTAAACTTTCACAGGCAGTAAAATAAAGATAATAAGCGGTGCAGAAATTATAAAAATCAGTCAGAAATTGCTGGTAAGTGGTTGTTGAAAGTTCATAGGTGGTGCACTTTATCTGATAGGTGGCACGATTTGTCTAACAGGTGGTCCAATTTATCTCTTACGCGGCAGCAGAGAGGAAGACGGAGATGAATCGAGCTTTTCAGGTGGCATTTTGGTGTTTGTAGGTGGCTCTTTACATCGTATACGTAGCTCTTCCCCTATTTTCTACAAGAAAAACACCAAGAACAAAGAAAATAGACCAAAAGTTAAGATAAAAATGTTAATACAGAGGCTTAGAGCCCCACGGTGGGTGCCATTATGTGTGTAAGAAAATACACCTTCATGAGATTAAGATTAGAGAAAACAATTCTATGGAAAGATAAAACAAAATTAATCTAAGAATTGAAGCTAAATCTATATCATCTCATGGTTCTCTATCCAAGCTTTGTTAAGAGAGCTCTCAGGCTTAATCTCTCTCAAGGATAATCCTAGAACGAGATATGTATGAAAATTCAATGCTTAAAAATGCTCCAAGATCATAAGAGAAAATAGCAAATGCTCCTAAACATGATATGCTAAATGAAATGCAAATGCTAAAAAATCTCTCAAATCTCTTAAATGCTCCTCAATATGCCTGTAATAAGGATGCTTTTGCTCTTGAATTCTTGGATCCCAAACACAAAGGAAATGGTTTGTATTTATAGCATTTTCCCAAGGGTAGGGGGTAGAGTGAATTGATCATGATCAAAGCTTGGTTAAGTCAAAAGCTTTGAGGTGCTCTCAAATGGAGGGAAAGTTGGTTGGTTGTCTCAAAGAAATTAGGAATTAAACAACTCCATCTTTTAATTAAATTAGCCATGGAAGGGTGATTGGGTTGGATTTGATCCTTTTGATTTGAACTATACAATTGAAAAATCAATTGTATAATTTGATTAATCCCTTTAGGCTTGATTTTAATTAATTGATTTCATGATTATTTGATCTTTTAATTTGATTTGAATTTTGTTTCTTTGATTTGCATTGATTAAATGTCCAATTGATTTGCATTGAGATGATATTTTGAAGCATTTGGCTGAGATTTATAATTTGACATGTTTGAGATACACCTGGTAAATTTTAGGTGTCTACAGTGGCATTGTTAGAAATTATCATGGGAAATGTGTCACTGTCGTGGCTCTTCCCATTGACATCCAGACTAGTCACATGGCTGAAGCAATGGCTGCCCTATAGGTCTGTAAGATTGCAAAGAACCATAATTGTACTAAACTCTGGCTTGAAGGTGAATAAATGAACATCATTAACTACATTCAAGGAAATCACAAAAATTCATGGAATATAAGTAACATCATTATTCAGATTAAAAGGCTCTGAAGTTTTTTCAAGGCCACCTACATCACCCACACATTCAGGGAAATAAATGTTGTGGCTGACAACCTGGCCAATTTGGGAGTTTGAAGTGATAATGTCAGCTATTGGCAAGGTAATCATGGTTTAAATTATGAGGTTCCTAGCCTTATAAAGTATGACTAAATCCATCAGAATCAAGGTTTAATTAGTATTTATGATGATAAGGAAAGGTAATTTGTTAAAAGGCTTTATGAAGGCATCTTGTACGCTTGAAGGATAGGAAATTTTTTATTCCAAGTGTGCGATTTGCAAAGGGCAGGGTCTTTTTAAGCCCATTAAAGGCATTATTTTCATTATTCTCTCTGTGTTTTGCATCTTGTTTTGTATCTCTAGCAGAGATAATTTCAAGTTGAATAAGACATGTGTTTCATTCTCTATGACCATGGGAGGCAAGCTCAAATGTGAGGAACCCAGTGTCTGTAAGTGGAAAAAAGAAGACAAGGTTTGGAGAAAACTCAAAGAGGGCGGAGTCACGTCTTACATAGAGAGGCTACATGGTTACAATAAAGATATCTCCAAGGAATTTTTTGATAGCTGGGATAATGGTAAGGTCACTCTGTGTGGTAATAATTTCACTATCAATGAGAAGTTAATTTGAGAAATTACTGGTATGAATATGTGTTATGCCCTGCATACCTGTCCCTACATTTTGTGTGTAGAATGTCAGGTCCCCCTTTCTTTCATCTATTTGTTTTCATTTGTCCTCTCTCTTTTTTGGGCTCTTTATCTTTCCTTTGCATTTGCCTTTTATTTTCTCTAGGATCTAGATCCTGGAGTGTTGTTCCTGAAGTCGATGGTTTTTGAACCTTCTGGACCTGCCGATCATCCCTCTTTCTTTTGAAGAAGAATGATCATTGGGTGCCTTGAGGTCTGGACTCTCGTGGACATCTTGTTTCTTGAAGTAACTTTTGGTAAATAATATTCTCCCCTAGGAATTATTTAAGGCCTTTTACCTTATCATTTTTACACTTATCACGAACTAATTACCTTCTGGTGAATTATCCTGAGAGTGAAGCAATTTGTTTTCTGAGCTGAAACGTTTGAGCTCAAAGGTGCAGAGGTGTTGGTGCAGGAGTACTCATGGAGACACCTAGGTCCACCATAAATCTATTCAAATACAAAGGACTAAAATCATCCCTAAATGTGGATTGGGGTGTATTGGAACCAATAATGACAATTTGTAATAAAGAATGCAATGAAATATTGTGAAGTCCTATTTGTCTAGGTAGAGGACTAGGACACCAAAATATTGTAACTTGGGTCAATAGTACCCAAAGGGTCTAATTAGGATTTAGAAGTGTCTAAAAGATTCAAATAGACCCTATAAGTGGAATTGATTAAGTTAGAATGCTTAAATTTAAATAAATTTTAAGTTAAGAATTCAAATATTTGAATCTTAACGGTTACTTGAGTTTAGGAGGGAAATGAGTTTTTAATGAATAAATGTGATTGTAATAAAAAAAACCAATTGGAGTTGGTTGATATAGTTACTAGGAATCATATATGATTTTACTATGATGTGGAAAAGGGGCAGTACAAACCGGTACATAGATTGTATGGACTGCACAAGTTTGAAGCAATAAAGTGGTAGTTTTTGCAAATTTGTTGATTTTTGAATGTTTCAATTAGTCCAATTCATTGAATAGACATTTGTGTGTGTTTCATAACCTCTGTAGATCCATTTTCAATTCATTTGTATTGAGTTTGCTTTGAAGGGTTTGACTGAACTGTAACAAGGCACAATTTTGCATTGTTTTAAGAGAATGGATTGAGATGCATCCCATTTTTGTAATCACTGTGACTTGGGGATGAATCACACATGTGTACTATATTTAAATAACACTAAATATGCAAGAAAATCCATTATATGTTGCAGGTGATCACCATTTTATTGTTAGGAATAAGGTGTCTCAACCTTGTATATTTCCTTACATTTGATATTTTCCAAATGTCGACACTTTAGACAATGTGTAAGGTAATCATGACTGAAATGGTTATGACGGATTCCTATGATGGTCATTGATATTTGTAAGAGTTAATTGTGGAAGATTCAATGATGGGTGAAGAAATGCAAGACATGTGGCAACTAATCATGTTGAGTACTATACACTCTTCCCTATTTTCTTAGAGAATGGTAAGACCCTAATATGGTTGTCTTTGGAAGTTGCCCTAAAAAGGGAAGCGCATGATATAAGCATTTTTTAGGGTTACAAATCTGTGTGAGAAGAAAGTGTATTGTTGGAATGTTTTTATGCAGCCAAATTTGTCTTCAAGTGTTGATTATCTCTTGAAAGAACTTGCATTGCAAGTGTATTATAAACAGTAATAGTTTTGATTAATACATTGTGCAGGTTTGGAGTGCTGGGGTTTTTTACCGAAAGGTTTTCCCCAGGGTAAATCATTGTGTCATTCTCATTTTTCTATGTATGCATGTTATTGCATTATCATTCTATAATTTCTAAGGGTTAAATATGAATTTGCATGATCCTCTTCTCAGGAGTTTAGCGTAGGGAACTATTTTTTGCACACTTAGTTTCCTTTCAGTTGGTATCAGAGCCTACCCAGTTTTGGTTCTATTTTTTAGGGTGTGGGTTTTTTGAGCTAATCTCCAGTTTAGTGGGAGTATTGTTGCAAAGTATTCATAACCTTATTGCAGGAAGAGATGGCAGGTTCTTCGTACAGTAGAATGGAGGTGGAAAAGTTCAATGGCACAAACTTTGAGCTATGGAAACTCAAGATGGAAGACATGCTCATAGACCGTGATGTATGGAAAGTGGTTGATAATGATATCAAACTAGTAAACATGCCTCAAGAAGATTGGGATCTCAAGGATCAGAAAGCTAAGGGTCTCATTAGACTCTATCTAGCAGATTCTTTTCTCCTAAATGTTCTCGATGAGAAGACTGTAAACAAATTGTGGACATGGCTTGGGTCTGTGTATCAGGCCAAGTCCTTGGTGAACAGATTGTTACTAATAAAGAATCTGTATTCTCTAAGAATGGAGGAAGGGGGATCCGTTGCAGATTACTTGAATGCATTTAATATGCTGATTACATAGTTAACATCAACTGGTGTCAATTTGGAGGAGGATCGATGTATGACCTTTCTATGTTCCTTGCCGGATTCATGGGACCATCTTGTGATGGCCCTTGGGAGTACTATTGTCACTTTCCAAATGGATGATGTGGCATGTTTGTTTTTATATGAAGAGATGCGAAGAAAGACTTTTGATTCAACCAAGGAAGCCCTTGCTATTCGTGGTAGATCCAAAGACAGAGGAAAGAAAAATGATAATAACTCTGAAAAGGGTAGATCCAAATCCCATAGGAAATCTAAGACTCCTAGAAAGTATAAGGTAACATGTTGGAACTATGGTAAGACTGGGCACTTCCGTAAGGACTACAAAGATCCAAAGAAGAAGAAGAAAAGCCTAGATTCAAATTTTGAAAAATCTCAAGAAGATAGTGATGCTTTTGTCGTAGCCTTGGCCACTCATGCATCTGATGATGTGTGATTGATTGAATCAGGTGCTTCTTTTCACATGACCTCTCATTAAAGTTGGTTCTCAAAGTATGAGGAGATTGATGGTGGAAAGGTGTACCTAGGTGATGATTCTCATCTAGAGATAGTTGGACGAGGAAGAGTCACTATCAGATGCCCTGATGGACGAGTAAAGGGGATCAACGAGGTAATGCACATCTTGGGTTTGGCATGAAACCTGTTATCTGTAAGTATGTTGAATGATGCAGGTGTGCAAGTTGTTTTTCTAAAATATGGATGCAAGATGATTAGAGGAGCTATAGTGCTTGTGAAAGGTACTAGGAGAGGTACCCTATTTCAGCTAGATGCTTGCACTTCATAGTGCAATAGTTCTTCTGTCTCAAGGAAGAGAGTAGTAGTCACTTCATCTCCACCATCTGAACCAGCAGTGATGAAGTCTATGGTAATGGGTTCTGATGGTAGTGCAACAAGTGTACCTAAGGGTGCTAACACTTTGGAAGGCAAACTTCTTGCAGAAAAGACAATGTTGTGGCATATGAGATTTGGCCACATTGGTGAGAAGGGTCTCAGAACCTTGAAAAATAAAACCCTCATTGAGGGGTTAAATTATTGTAGTCTCAAGTTTGACTTCTGTGAACACTGTGTTTATGGTAAGAAAAATTGTGTTAAGTTTTACTCCAATTCTCACAAGTCTTCTAGTATTTTGGATCTTATCCATTCAGATGTGCTTGGTCCTGTTAAAGTTCCTTCACTCTCCAAATATATATATTTTGTATCTTTTATAGATGTTTACAGTAGAAGGACATGGATTTATTTCCTTAAAAGAAAGACACAAGTTTTCAGTCCATTCAAGGAATTTAAAGCTCTCGTAGAGAATCAGACTGGTAAAAGAATTAAGTGTGTGAGAACTAACAATGGTGGTGAGTTTTGTTTGACAAAGTTTGAACAATTCTATAAAGAACGAGGGATCAAGAGGCATAAGACAACTCCTTATACCCCACAGAAAAATGGAGTTGTAGAAAGAATGAATAGGACACTGATGGAGAAGGCTAGGAGTATGCTTAGTGGAGTTGGCCTTGAACAAAGGTTTTGGGTTGAAGCTCTGGTCACTGCTTTCTATCTAATTAATAGATCTCCTACATCATCTCTTATTGGTAAGGCACCCATGGAGGTGTGGTCTGGAAAGACACCTTTAGCTAGACATCTTCGTGTTTTTGGTTGTGAAGCTTATGCACATGTGCCTAAGGAGAGAAGATCTAAGCTGGAAACCAAGGCTGTAAAATGTATCTTCATTGGCTACAGTGTTGGTGTGAAAGGATACAAGCTTTGAAATCCTATGATTGGTAAGGTGTTGTTTAGCAGAAATTTTATTTTTAGAGAGCTAACACCTTCTCCTATTGTGCTATAGCCAGATGAAAAAGAAATGAAAGAAGATGTTGTTCAGTTGCCTCCTACCCCTGAGAAGACTGAATAGAGAGACCGTGATGGATATGATGATGAGGAGAGCTCTAGCAGCTCTAAAAATTTAGAAGAAGAGGTAGAACAACCTCAACCTCAGCCCTTGAGGAGATCCACTAGAGAAAGAAAGCAACCAGAGAGGTTTGGATTTTCTATGTTAGATTCCAGTTGTGCTTATGCCTTGATTATAAAAAATGATGAGCCTAGATCTATGAAAGAGGCTATAGGTATGGAAGATGTTGGTTCCTAGATTGAGGCCATGGATGATGAGATGACTTCATTGGAGAAGAACGTTAATTGGGACCTAGTACCTTTGCCTAAAGGACGGAAACCTATTGGAAGCAAATAGGTGTTTAAGAAGAAATTCTATGTAGATGGCAGTATTGAGAGGTATAAGGTTAGATTAGTTGCAAAGGAGTATTCACACGTGGAGGGAATTGATTATGGTGAAATATTCTCTCCTATTGCAAAGCTTATATCCATTAGATTTCTATTATCTCTAGCAACATCGTATGATTTAGAGGTAGAACAGATGGATGTGAAGACAACTTTCCTTCATGGTGATTTGAAGGAAGAGATCTATATGTCACAGCATGAGCACTATATTCTGAAAGGTAAAGAGTCTTTGGTTTGTAGATTAAAGAAGTCTCTGTATGATTTGAAACAATCTCCTAGGATGTGGTACCTTAAATTTAATGCCTTTGTGTTGTCGATTGGTTTTCTGAGATCGAAATTAGATCATTGTATTTATTTCAAAGTTGACAATGATCGCCTTCTTATTATTGCATTATATGTTGATGATATGTTATTTTTTGGGAAGGGTATGGGTATGATTTCTGATTTGAAGTCTTAGTTGTCAGCACAATTTGAGATGAAAGATCTAGGGGTAGCCAGGTATATTTTGGGTATGGAAATCAACAGAGCTAGGTCTAACAGAAAACTTTGGTTGAGTCAGAGTAAGTATGTGAAGTCTATGTTGGATAGGTTTAGCATGGCAGATTGTAGACCACTGTGTGTTCCTGTATCTATGGGAACAAATTTATCTGTGGATGATTGTCCAAAATATCCAAGTGAGGTGGAGGACATGATAAAAGTACCTTATGTGAGTGCAGTTGGCAGCCTAGACCAGACATTTCCCAAGCAGTGGGAGTCCTGAGTCGGTTTATGGCTAAACCTGGACAGGTACATTGGGATGCAGTTAAGAGAGTGTTTAGATATTTGAAGGGTACATCAGAGTATTCCATATGCTATCATGGAAACTCTTCTAGAGCTCTGCATTCAGTTTGTATTCATGGGTTTGTGGATTTAGATTGGGCAGGTGACATTGATAGTAGGAGATCCACTAGTGCCTATGTGTTCACTATGTTTGGTGGTGCCATCAGTTGGATGAGTAAGCGACAACCTATGGTCACTTTGTCCATGATAGAAGCAAAGTACATGGTAGCTACTCATGCTTGTAAGGAAGCCATTTGGCTTAGGAGACTGTGTTCAGATGTTGGTGTTGATGCATGATAGATTACAATTTGTTGCGACAGTCAGAGTGCTATTTTCCTTGCAAAGAATCCAAATTTCCATGCCGGAATGAAGCACATTGATGTGCAATTTCACTTTTTGAGAGATATGGTAGATGATGGAAAGGTAATTTTGGAGAAGGTAGATACAGTAAAGAATGTTGTGGATGCATTGACAAAACCTGTGGGCACAATGAAGTTCAGATGGTGTTCGGAGTCTATGGGCCTCTCGGCCTATAGAAATTAAATCTTTTTATTTCCTTTGGCTCTTACAAGGTGTTCAACAAGTGGGAGAATGTTAGGAATAAGGTGTCTCAACCTTGTATATTTCCTTACATTTGATATTTTCCAAATTTCAGCACTTTAGACAATGTGTAAGGTAATCATGACTGAAACTGTTATGGTGGATTCCTATGACGGTCATTAATATTTGTAAGAGCTAATTATGGAAGATTCAATGATGGGTGAAGACATGCAAGACATGTGGCAACTGATCATGTTGAGTACTATACACTCTTCTAAAACCATGGTGTTCAGGGTTCGTATTTTCTCAGAGAATGGTAAAACCCTAATGCTGTTGTCTTTGGAAGTTGCCCTAAAAAGGGAAGCGCATGATATAAGAATTTTTTAGGGTTGCAAATCTGTGTGAGAAGAAAGTGTATTGTTGGAATGTTTTTATGTTTCCAAATTTGTCTTCAAGTGTCTATTATCTCTTGAAAGAACTTGCATTGCAAGTGTATTGTAAATAGTAATAGTTTTGATTAATACATTGTGCAGGTTTTGGAGTGCTGGGGTTTTTTACCGAAAGGTTTTCCCCAAGGTAAATCATTGTGTCATTCTCATTTTTCTATGTATGAATGTTATTGTATTATCATTATATAATTTCTAAGGGTTAAATATGAATTTTCACGATCCTTTTCTTGGGAGTTTAGCATAGGGAACTATTTTCCACACACTTAGTTTTCTTTCATTGATGATTGTTGCAGGGTTAAGGAGCATGGAAATGCTTAGAATGCTATTGGTGTAGCATATTAGGCCTCATGAGGGGTAATTTTTATGTTGGGAATCAATTATTTATGTTGAAAGGATGGTGAATTAACCTTTGGTTGGTTGATATTTCTCTTGGAGAGTCTAGATTGGAGAAACCCTAGTTTTGGAGGGTTTGGGAAACCTAATTTGTGGCTTTTGATGTTCCCAAGGGTCTGAGACTAATTCCATTTAGATTTAAGTTTTTTAGGACATATTTAACCACTCTCCAAGAGTTCGAGTCTTTTGGTTAAGTTTATGATATTGTTCCTTTGTATAAGTGCCCATTTTTATGCATTTTTGGGGTCCCAAAGTTGAAACAACAGGGTATGGTCCAAAACAACCTCCCTCTTGCTTTTTATATGTTGTAAAAATTGATAAAGGGTATTTGAAAACCTAATTTCTTTTCCAAGTCATTCAAATTTTTTTGTAGTTATGAACTCTGGAAGGTCGTTGTTGTCCTAATGCAATATAATTAGGCATCTTGGCAAAATTCAAGAACTTTGTGAATAGCCCATAGAATTTGACTCTGTACCCAATTGATTCCTTCTGAATTTGGTTGAATTTAGTCTCTTATGTCTTTGGAAACCTTGAGTCAAGATGTTGGGTTGAAATCTCCTTTTGAGTTATTTGGGAAGGATGTCTTTGAACCTTGTATTTCCCTTATATGTTCAATCCTTCCATTTTGTCAAGAAGCCCACTACCCTATCCTCTTCTTCAGGTGTGTTCAAAGATTCTTGTGGAACATTTAGGTGATAGAGTGAGGTTTTTCAAAGTACCCCCTTTCAACATTTCTAGTTTCAGGTAGGCCCTTGGGCTTCTTTGCTTTTCATTGCATTTTTTTGTTTCTGTTCATTGTTTTGTTTCTGGTTCATTTGCTCTTGTTTTTGTTCATTTCCCCTTTCTATTTGTTTTCCCTTTTTATCTTTTTTTCTGTTTGTTTTTGTTTCATTTGGCTTCTGTTGGTTCACATTTTTTGTATTTTCTTTTGGGTGTTCATTGACCCTTATCATCCAGGTCACGCTTTCTATTTGGAACACTTTCTTCCATGGACCTGGTGCATCTCTTTTCTCTTTTTAGTCATTTGACTCGAAGGCAAGGATTATATTTCCTCGGTTGTAAATGCTCTATAAGTAGTGTTTTGTGTCCAGCTTTGTAGTCTGTAAATTTTGTAAATATAGGTCCGTGGAGCATTGTCAGCCCCTTGTAGATACTTGTTTGAGTCTTGTAGAATAGAGTTGGGTTTTGTAAATTTCTGAGCACTCTGCGTGTTAATAGCTTCAGCTGTACATTTCCCAGTTGGCTAGAGTTTTTTCCTTCTTGCACTAAGGAGATGTTGTGTCTCTGAGAGTCATTTTTACCATAGGTCTCATGGAGGTAACTCTGATGGCCATCATTGTTCTGAATTCTTTACTAGGTTTGAAGACCATGTCCACCCAATAAGCGCGTCCACCCTTCTGGTTGATGCAACTTTGGGCGTTGAGGTGATGGGTATGTTAGTTGTAGAGGCCAGATCATTAGCAAGTATTTAATTTTTCTCTCTCCTCCATAATTTTGGTCTTAATGGAAGAATTAATTCCCACACATGAGCATTTAATTTTTTTCCCAAGTGGCATTCATGCCACTCATGGTAGAACAGTTGTCTATTAATTGTCATTACTTAGCCAAGTGGGAATGCGCATGTTAGGGTATGATAGTAAGGTCACCTATCTTTTCGCTGATGTTATTGTCCCTTCAAGTAAACTTTGGGTATCTTGGTGAATTCGAGCATATTTAACCCATCTGACATTTTTATCATCATTTTTGGTCTTGATTGTGCATGAATGGTTTCATATGTGTCAATTTGGATTTATTGAAGATAATCTCTGGACACATGATTTCTTTTGAGACACCTAACATTTTCTATTTCAGGTGGGTAAGTAAAATTGTGCTCGAGGCTTCTGGAACCCATAATGTTTTTAATATTTATGTATTGACAGTTGTATGGTTTGCATATACAGGTTAAAGTAAGAAAGAAATGGCTTCAGAGTCATCACCTCCTGGGAGCCCTGAACTCCCTGAGTGCCTCTACAGGCACTATCAAGAAGAATAAGGTAGAACAGGTATTGGCAAAGCTCCCGTTGACCCAGAAGTATAATAAAGGTGGGATGATTCATGGGTCTCGAATTGAGTCCACTCTTAAAGAGATCATCGATACAAATATCGATATTTGGGACGAATTGAAGGGCCTTATTCAAGAATTTAATTACCAGTGACGAGCCAATGACCCTACTTGAGTCAACTTAGCGGCATCCAGTATCATTCAAGCGACTGGTTTTCCCTACTAAGTGCAAGCACTAGAGTTAATATTTATCTTGGAAAAATGTTACAATCCAGGTAGTAGAATTGCTGTGTTGGTCTTGCCTAACCCCCTTGGTTACCCAATTCCCATCATCTCCCTGGACCTTCATACCACCACCACAGGGTGGCACACCTCATTATTTATAGGTGCTATTACTCTCACAAGGGCTCCTTCTCTCATGTAGTTTGAGAAAGCAATTGAACTAGCCCAATGCCATCTCAACTCCGAGTGGCTAAAGAGCCCACACTGGGACTTCAAGAATATGCAAATGGATATCCATCGCTATGAATTCAAGGAAAATTCCAGAATTGTATTTCTATGCAGGATTTTTGGGGAACCCCATGCTTGAGAATTCTCCCCTTAGATTTACTACTTTTCATATTGTATGACCACCAACAAGGCACACTTTTATTGGGCTAGCATCATTGTTAATCATGTAGACATATAGATGAGGAAGGTTGAGGGAGAGTAGAAATTATATATGCATTCCTACATCCTCTGGCCACTTTCCTGACAGTACCTAGGAATCCAGGGATTAACCATAGTTGGTGTCCTTAGAGATGGAGCTGCGCAGGCCACCCCATGGGACCATTTCCCCCAGATTCAGTGGGACCAGAGTTTCCACCATTTTTGCAGAGTCAATAACACTTTCATCTTTCATGGGATCGAGGTGATTAATAATGATTAGGGATTCAAAATTTCCCCAAAGGCCATGGCCTTAGTTAATGCATGGGGATGTTATTTCATTTAATTCTCATAGAACACCTATATTTGGGTGTATAGATTTTTTGAACAACCTTTCTTATTGCCCAAAAATTATGGGGAGAAGATTATTTTTCTTGAATTTTATAGGAATATTCATGAGGTGCAAACTTTAATTACCGCTAAAAAAATCACCTCCATTTATTTTTCCTTTGTGTGCGAGAACTAAAATTGCTCCCTCCTTGCATCTTGAGAAGTAGAAAGTGAGCTAAGTATCCTGACCTTAGATAAATTTTCATTTAGTTGCAAAGACTATGATCTGATTGAGTGATTATAAAAGATGATGGCCTAGGTGATCAACCCCATGAGCAACACTTGGAGTATTTTTGGGCTAATGCCAAGATGATTTTGACGTCCAAAATTGATAGTACTCCAAGATGCCAAAGGGAATGATGGAACATCTAAATATCCAAATGTTCTCACAAACATTTTCAAATAGTGGGTTTTTTGAGGACCCTGAGTATAAAGAAACATGTATTGACAAGATGGACCTCCCTCTGGTAGATTGGGATACGCCAAAAGTTTTGAGTATTGAGGTCGTCTCAAGAACTGTGATTCAACGCAACCACACCTATTTTACAAAGGCTTTTCCAAAGAGTTTCTAGTTGGACAATCAATTTTTGGAAGCCTTAGGCTCCTAGGTGGTAGAAAAATCCAAAGCCCAAGGTAAGCATAAAGTTAGCGCCCCTCCTTAGCTCCCCAACCCCATTTTTTGCCCCCCTAATAGAGAAGTTGGGTGAGAAGTTTGAGCACTCCCATAAACTATTAGATGTAGAAAAATATAGAGTGAAATTTAGTCTAGGAGCCACTCCGGTAGGTTCCTATCCCCCGCCAAGAGATTCTCCCTCTTTGGCCACATTGCCGAGTGCAGCATGAGAAGTAGAGACCAAAGAAACAACAACAATTGTGGACCATGGGTCACCACTCAAGAGAAGAAAGAAACATAAAGTAGAGAGGCCCCCATGAAATAAAAAATTAGGTCCTAATCCCAAGAGATTACCCAATTTTTAATTTCTTTCCTCCTCCTCCTCTAACAAGGAGGATCATCTTGAGAGTCCCCCAGAGATAGCATAGATCAAAATTGATGATTTCTTCCCAATGGGTGATCTGGAGGAATTGCATGGTATGAAAGATAACCCAATGGAGGAAATGGCAGAACCAAAGACTGAGGTTCCTACATAGGAAGAGTTAACAGAGGCCAAAGAGAGAATATTCCAAGAAGAAGAAGATAGATCCTGATCAGAAGAGGCTGAAGGAGAAAGGATGATACAAGAAGAATAAGAAAATAAATTGGGCCAGGAAGAATTTTTTGGAAGAAGAGGAAACTAGACCTTTGAGAACAATCATACCCTCTGATGTAGTTCTTCCAAGCCCTCTTGGTGATCTAGGCTTACCCACACCACTTAACATGATGGCCGACAAGGTTACGACCAACTTTCAATAGGTATACTTGAATACATTTCCTCTACTACCACCACCACCTATCCCACCAATGGATGATATCCCATGAGATGGTGTAGAAAAGGAGAAAGGGAACACAAGTGAAGACCCCATCATCACATAAGGAAACACATCTAGGGGATCTCTTGAACTAACCTTGGAAGATACCTCAAGCTTTGGGATGATAGTGAGTGGGCTAGTCACCCCGCCGTAGTGGCTAGTGGAGTCCAAGAAAAGAAAATCCCCAAGGACAATGGTGGCCCCACTGTCACTAGCTAAAATGTTGGTTGAAAGCTAGGTTTCAAAGAAGCCTGAAAAGGCTTATACCATTCACAACACTCAAAGGGCCCTAGACAGAAATCTAGTGGTGATAATAGCCGCCCCATCGGCAGGAAAGGAGGACTCAGAGGTTACTGCCTAAGAGTATGTGATCATAGTGGTGCGTCTAGGCAGAAGAAACCAAAAAGGGGAATTTGACCTCTTAAATGAGGTAAGCTAGACTATCTATGCTCAGTATGAAAAATAGCCCCAAATGGTAAAGGAGCTAAAAGTTACCAATACAAATTTTTTGTGCTCCTAACAGAGTTAGTGTGCCTCCTCACCTCTGAAACACCCTGACCTTCAGTGCCCGACACACCACTCCCTTAGGGTGACATTGACACACTGAGAACCATGAAAAGAAAGGCACTGGAAGTCGATGAATGGGTGGCCCAACATATTGGGGCCATCTGAAAATTTATGTTCGAGTATCCCCTTGATTTCTTCTAGGAACATGACACAGTGAAACAATTGGAGGCCACCCTTCCTCAGTGGCAGGGAGAGATTGAAAAATATGAAGAATGCAAAGATGCCAGTGTGGAGATTTTAAATCTCGAGGAAAACAACGTAACAATGACAGGCATCTTAGGAGACAAGTCATATGGGTTTTGCAAGACCCAGTACTGTAGACTTGCATTCAAATTCAGGATTGGAAAGCAATTGGTAATGGTGCTAGAGGAACAACTTTTGGCAGTCCAGACCCCACTATACCAATATGTCACATTTATCGAGGAGATTACATCAAATGAACCCTTGAGCCCCAAGACCTATACTCCTGTCAATAAAATTTCCCAGAATCTGAGGATTCCTTCATCAAAGGTGGGTTCTGAGTATTAATTATTTATTCTTTGAGCATGAGCTCCTAGACTCTAGAGTTCCAGATCCCAAGTTTTATAGTATTTATGATGATATGTGTTGATAGCTCCCTCGAGCTGACCGATCACTATCTATGGTTTGTTGTCAGACCGGAGGCCATCCTTTACGACTCAATGGGTCAAGGTTAGCCAAAATTTTTACTACAGACATCTCTTGATTCCCAAGATGACATTTCAACATTTAATACCTAGTGTATGAGGTATCACTCGATCACCAAGGACCAAAGATGCATTAATGAGGGTGTATGGCCCAAGTTACCCAATGAACACCATCACATCTACAAGTATAGAGGCACTTTTTCTGATGGTGGCTTTCCTGGAGTCTCTTTCCTTCTTTCCTCTCTTTTCTTCTGAAATAATTGTATATAGTATGATGATCCTGATGGTGCAAGTAGTCCCAACTGTAAATATTGTAATATAATGTAAGTAGCTTGTATAGGTTAAGATCCCTAGGTAGATAAGATGTCTATAAATAATAATTCCAAAGCCATTCCAAGTGTTGGAAAATTGATGATTTAGTTGTCCACAAGTTATAAATTTTTTTAGCTATCTTGTTTTAAAAGTTTAGAGTGGATGAATGCTCCCATGGAGCCACTGGTGTAATGAGCAGTGATGCTAGATTTTAAGTTAATGAAAGAATGAGGAGCACTACTTGGCACCATATGCTATATTTTTTATGATCCTAGAGTTAACAAATGCCTTTTATGTTGTATGCTTTCTTATGTCCTCTATTCCAGTTCTTTATTGATTCAATGAAATATTTCACTTTGCTGCTGGTATATGTCTGATCAGTGGTCATATGTATGCCTGGTATCTATTATTTATCTTCATATGAAACTTTGTTGATGTTATGGAAATATATATCATGACTATAGTAAGAGATTTACTCTAACCATGTCCTATCTTTTTCTATTTTCTTTATTGGAAATTAGAAGTGCTTGTAGGAAACCCATTATCGTCAAAGTTTCTGAGGATGATGAGTCAAAACCAGCTACCCCCTAAAAAAAAATAGTCACCCACCCAACTAAGTCAATCCCCCACCATTATGACCCAACTACTATGTCGTTGGAGGCTAGGAGAGACTACTCTCTGGTAAACCTCTTCACACAAACTTGGTCGATACTTTGGTACCCGGTGACAACTCCCCCTATTGGCGAGGCTATCACAAAGTCCCATTAATAGAAACTGGTGCTAGAAGGAGGGTATGAACTCATCCTCCTCTGAAAACTTTGATACTAAACCTCCTGAAGGTTTCCCAAGAAGTAGCTTTAGAGACCAAGCTTTCCATATGTCAGGGTCATTTTTGCCTTTGCACTTTGAAAGAATACTCTGATTGACCCCAAACCACAGAGAGTTTGCAGAAATTGGACCTCTCATCTGAGGAAGAAGAACCTACCAAAAAAGGTAGCCTTTGAACCATTTATTAGGGATTAATGCTCCCTAAAACACCCAAGTTTCCCATCCTTCCATAGTAGAAAATACCACCCTTGTGACACCCACAATTCCAATGGCTGCATACTTCAACAACATCAGGTCTCTAATGGGAAAATTTCCTAATGCAGTCAACGAACTCCCACCCCACCTAGAAAATATTAACCAAAAATAAGAGCATCTAGGCCCCTAGAACGTGGAAGAACATCTGCAAACGTATAAGGATTCCATGAATAGGCATCACATCTAGCATGAGGATGTGCTGAGTATGATGTTCCAGCTATCCCTTGGGGAAAATGAGCTAAACTGGTACCTAAAATTACTGGCCAACTCCATTAATAGTTGGCAAGAAATGGAAGTGGCTTTCTTGACAACATTTTGAGTCCACATAGACCCAGACTGGTCCCACAAATAGTTTATTTTTATGAGGAAGGAACTCAATGAGCCTCTGGAAACCTTTAACCATTAATTATAGAGGGCCCTAAAATGATGCATGGGTCCCTTTATCTCATCTACCGAGGTGACCATCCAAACCTATCTTAATTTCTTGGACCCATTTGTCGCTACTCTCTTATGGAGAACCACCACTACCAATGAAAGGGACACCTTGGAAAAGGTTTATAACCTCTCCTTGAAGCTATCTTGGAACCTGAGTAAAGCCCCTAGTAGTATTGGATAAGGTCTAGTGTACAATATGCAGCCCAAAGGAAGTACCTACATGGGGGGTTACAATTCTAATTCGGCAATAGGTGCCCCTATGATGAACCTAGCACCCCGGTATGCTTATCCCACTCCCCATCCAAATCTTATGGCACTGGAGTATGCACCATGGGCACAACCACAACACCCCATGTCCCAACCTTCCATGGTACCCTTCTTCCAAGTGTCTGCACCTGGGGGATTACCTTCAGCAATGACAAGTGTTGCTATGTCTATTCCACCACCCTAGTTGTCACATTGTGACACTACCACCCAACTATCTGTCAAGGTTGAATCCCCCCATTGATTGGTGTCTTCCCTCACCATGGACATGGGGTGGCTGAAAATGGGCCCCTCTACGTCCCATGGTACCAACCCCTCCCAGTGAGGGAATATATTTTCTGGACAATGGAGTTCCAATAACTCTGGGCCCCAAAACTACTACAACAATGGAAGAAATAATAACGCTCAACCTAACCAGCAATGAAATAACATGTCAAACAATGAGGGTGTCCCCCCAAGTCAGAATAACACCCAAGGGGGTGCAAGGTAGAGCCATATATCACAACTCGCCAAGTTCCAACCCCTAACATCATGGTGTTGGCTGCATGACACTGGTTTGCATTCTGAGGTAAAATATGCCACACTAGAAATGATTATTCAAATCTCCTAGTTTGATAGGCAACAAAAAATTTATTCTCCTCCTTTGGAATCCTCATCCTAACCCCATCACTATGCTTTTGCCTATGAAACTATCTTCTTTAGAGAAGGCAAAGACGATGAGGAAGAGCTTGATTTATAGGGGTTCTTTGATGAATCCATCCTAGCCTTTGAGGCCAATGCTTTCACCAGCCCAAGTACCCCCTATAACACCCAACGTCAGTCCAATAAAGGTCCTCTTACAACATTGATTCCCCCAAAGATTAAAAATCTCCCATTTGATCCCCTCACAAATGTCAACCTACCTCCTCAAAGGGGGCCTATCCTAAATCACACACAAGATTTCGTGGGAAAAGTTCAGTGGACCCCAAAGGGGAAATTTGATATCATAAAGGTGATGGTAAATACCACCATAACCATGACCTTAATGGAAGTATTTTGCAGTTGTCCTGAGCAGAGGAAGTCTCTCTTGCTATATTTGGAGAACCTGGAAGTTCATAGCCACCCACCCAAATTTGTTTCTTTTGATGATGCCAACGCAACCATATTCCAAGGAAATACAGAAGACCCTCATTTTCTGATTGGTCTTAAAATTCATGACAAAAAACTTACACAACTTTCTAGTAGATTCCAAAGCTTTGGGTAATATCATGCCCCTATCTATTTGTAAGAAGCTCAGATTGACCCTTACACCTTCCAAAGACGTAGTAGTCTAGTTGGAAAAAATAACCATTAAAATAGTGGGTGAATTGAAAAATGTCCTAGTACAGCTGGTACAGGATCCCTGGATATCTAGTGTCATCGATATCCAAGTGGTTGACATACCAGAAACCTATGGGATGCTCCTAAGTCAGAACTGGTCAAAAGCATTGAATGGATATATCTTGACCAATTTTTCCTACTTATGGCTCCCTTGTAGAGGATAAGCCAATCAGATCAAAGTAGAGAGAGAACCCTGAATGAAATAGGCCCTCACCGACTATGGCCAGGTGAGAGAAATAGTGTTCATTGTGTTGGAGCCTGGGTTGTATAGGGCCAAAGAGATTCTAACCTTGGACTTCATCCTGGGTGGAATGATACCCAATGAGGACCCTGTTATCACTTAGAGGGTCCAATCTCATTATAAAGATAAAACAAGATGCAAAATATCTGAGAAGCAATGCAATTTAGCTTCCCTACTTTTTGACACTTAGTATCGAGTGCATTTCCAAGGTCACTCTAAGTTGGAGCACACACCATGTAAAGATGCTGCTAACATTCACCTCGAGGATCTCCAAGTGGAAAAACGTAGGGGCCATGCCCTATCTTTCCACAATCCAACCATGAACACATATGATGGACCTCTTTTCTAGGAATCCCTAACAGGGACTCCTCTTGAGGATGTTCCAGTTCTTGTTCCTCCCCCTTCAGAAGACACACTTGAACCCCCTTCTTATTCCAAACCAACACTAACTGCTACTCAACCTTCTCAGCCCCACTATACTGACAACGACCTCTAGATCCTTAAGTTTAATGGGTCTCGGTCCAAAAAGGGGTGTGGAGCTGGGATAGAATTAATCAACCCTTGAGGGAAGTATTTCTTTGCATCCTATCATCTACATTTTGATTACACCAATAATTTCATAGAATACGAGGCCTTGGTCCTCAGACTTCTGTTCACACTAAGAAAAGGAGTCACATACCTCTAGGAAATGGGTGACTCAAAATTTATATTTAAACAAATTTTCAGCCAGTACACATGCCATGAAAAATGACTAACAACCTATCACAATCGGGCATGGAGCTTAATAGAGGACTTTGATGACTTTGGCATTGAAGTGATTCCTCGGAAATGAATACCCTCACTGTGTCAACTAGTACCATTGAACACATGGTAGGCTCTCAGCTCTAGAGTTTTTCAGTAGAAATTGTGGCTACACCCTCCATCCCTGATAATATAACTCATCTCCAGGTCATTAAAGATGATAGACATATCCTCTCCTTCATGGAAAATGTAGGTGTCTTCAAAGATTAGATAATGGATAAAGAATAACATGATGATATGGGGCAAGGAGAAAATGAGGATGGGATCCTCAATCTACCCACCAACACCATCTCAAAGGGGATGGTTTCCCTTGAAAAAATATTTGAATCTGACCCTCGAGACAAAGACAGAATGCCCCAAACCCTCGAAGGAAGAAAATATGAAAAAGTGAACATGGGGACGGTGGTGAAGAAAATTTTGTTCACATTGGTACCTCTTGCTCTCCAAAAGAGAAAGAGAAGATTATCATGATTCTTTGAGAATATAGTGATGTAATCACCTTGGGGTGGGATGACCTTAAAAATTATGAAAATTCTATCATGACACACACCATCCCCCTAAAACTAGATGTCAAGTCATTTTGGAAAAAATAGAGACCAGTAAATCCCCTGATTGAACCCCTGATCCACCAGGAGGTTCAGAAATTACTAGCCACTCAAATTATTTTTCCGATTCGACATACCACATGGGTAGCCAACCTAGTCCCAGTCTAGAAAAAGCATGGGGAAATTTGACTGTGTGTGGATTTTTGGAACCTAAATAAAGAAACAAATAAATATAACCATCCTCTCCCCTCGTTGGATGAGGTGCTACTAATTGTCAATGTTTCTCAAATGATGTCCTTCCTAGATGGGTACTCTAGGTATAACCAAGTCATGGTCAAGTTCAAAGACAGTTTCAAGATGACATTCACCACTAAGTGGGGGACATTAACCTATAGAAGGATGCCCTTTGAGTTAAACAATGCCAGAGCTATATTCCAGAAGGCCATGGATATTGCCTTTGAATGACTAGTTAATAAATGCCTAATCATCTACATAGATGATTTGACCGTCTTCTCCTGGGATAGGCATGATCACCCCACCCACCTTGCCAAAATATGTGAGAGGTGTCACCGGTTTGGTATTTCCCTCAATCCAAATAAATGTATATTTGGAGTCATCGAGGGAAAGCTGTTACGACATATCATCTCTTAGAAGGGTATTTCTATCAGCCCCAAGAGAGTAGAGCGGCTACTCAAGTTGCAAATGGATGGTAGTATGAAATAAATGTGGTCTTTCTTCGAGACGATCAACTTCATCCAAAATTTCATCATAGGATTCATTGAGATTATAAAACCTATAAATGACATGATGAAAAAGGACACCAAATTCGAGTGGATCTCAGAGGCAAAGAAGACTTTTGTCTAGATCAAACAAGCTATTATAGAGGCCCTTGTCTTGGAAAGTCTAGATTGTTCCCTCCCATTTCACATTTACTCCTTTTCCTCAGTCCATTCCACCATAGTAGTACTGACCTAGAAGGTTGAGGGGGAGAAAGACCCATTACTTTTATGATCTCCCCCTTCAAAAATGCCAAGGTGCGATATTCACCTCTTGAAAAGAAAGCATTCGCCCTCGTCCAGGTGGTCAAATGTTTTTGACATTATATTATCCATAGTAAAGTGTATGTCATCATCCCCAACCAATATGTTAAGTCTTTGTTGCTTCAGAGAAAATTGGGTGAGCGCCAGGTAAAATGGATGCCCATTCTCTAAGAATATGACTTCAAAATGCAATCCATCAAACTAGTCTGAGGACAGGGATTGTGCAAGGACATAGCTAAAATTGGCCCACACATAGAATGCCAAACGTATATTGTGCACTCCTTGACCCAAAATCCTTGGTATGCTGATCTAATATACCTCCTAATCAATAACCAATGTCCTAAGGGACTCATTCCTGGCAAGCACCGAGCCCTTCAGCTGAAAAGCACACATTTCATTTCATGATAAAGAATGAGACACTCATTTGTAGAAATTATGAAATTACATGGTCGTTTCAAAACTAGATTTGATGACGCCATTGCCCATTAGATCCTCGAGGAAAGATACTATTGGCCCCATATTTAAATATATCCACACACATGTGAGGAAGTGCAACACTTTTCAAACTGCCACTTTGCGAGAGTGGAACCCAATACTGCCTCTCTAACCCATTTTTGAGGCAATACCCTTCACCTGGTGGGCATTAAATTTTATTGAGGAGATAAAACCCAATTCATCCATAAGTTACTGGTACATTCTAACTGCTATGGACTATTGTACCTTGTGGACTGAGGCTACACCATGAAACAAAAATAGAGCAGATGTGGTAATTCAATTCATTGAGGAAAAAATTATTACAAGGTTTAGTATGTCATTTTCTCTCGCATGTGATAATGGTCCAACATTTTCCTCATCCCAGTTATTGGAATGGGCCTATAGTAGAAACATTACCCTCAAATTATCTAGCAATTATTATCATTAGGGTAATGGAATAGCGAGATCAACCAACAAAAACCTCCTATTGGTAATCAAACACCTACTCAAGAAGAATCCCCGAGATTGGCACCATAAGCTAACATTTACCCTCTGGGTGGATCACATTGGAATTAAGGATTCTCTAGGGGCTTCCCTATTTCATTTGGTTTATGGACAAATTTTGATATTCCTAGTAAACCTACAGATTCCAGTCCTACAATTCATGCAAGAATTTAAAGCCTAGGATAGTGTAGTGGAGGTTTGCCTCCTCAAATTTTTGCGACTAGAAGAACAAAGAGACAAATCACTCAAAACATTTTTACAACATCAAGCAGTGGTCAAATGTTGATTTTACAAGAGAGCTCAATACAAGGATTTTCTGATTTTGGACCTAGTCATCTTGTGAGACAAAGCTCAAGAAAAGAAGGGAAAACATACCAATTTTTAGAGGCTCTAGCTTGGGCCATACCAGATATTTGAGATATATGGGGCTAACACCTATTGCCTCAGTTCTTTAACAAGAGAAGTTGTCCTATTGCGTGTCAATGGGTAGTTCCTCAAACATTACTTTGAGTGAAGCAAGGTTTGAATTCTCTCCTTTCTAGGAGATGTATCATATGTAAATTATGCTTTTAAATAGTTTTTGGGTGTGCTGGGTTTGGACACCCTCCCTTGTAAATAGTTTGGACCTTTCCCTCATTTTTTCTTTTCATCTTCTTGGTCCTTTCTTCTTTTTTTTTTTCTCTTTTTTTTTGGGTCCCAATGTTTTGTTGTCTTCTGTTAGGCTGGTATGCTTCTCATAAAAAAATCACACACTAAGATATTCTCCCCATGCATTTCAGTGATTCAGAGCTGTGTTAAAAAAGGTTGGTCTTATCCTCATCCCAAAAACTTTTAATGCAAGACCCAATGGGATGGATAATATTCATTGGGTCCAGGTATTGAAATTTTCTCCTTAGAAGAATGAAAGGCTGGCTAATTTTGGGAAAAGGTAGGAACTCTAAAAAAAATAAAAAGGGGATAGATTACTCACACTTTCCACAAGAGGTGCCTAGAAAATTAACTTAAAATATCTTCTAGGCCAGATCTTTCTTTCTCATTTAGTAATTAAAAGGATGGCAAGGTGAAAGAAGTACCATTGTGGTAACAACCTAAGCTTGAGGACCTCGGTGAAAGAAGTACCGCCTCCCCCATCTTCAAAAAAAAAAAGAAGAAACCCTAAGGAGATGGATGATCTAGAACCTGAGAATGGTATAACTCTCACCGGGCATTGACTTTTATATGATAGTGTGGTTTCCCTATCTTCCTTCGGCTACAATCTATACTCATTTTCAAACCTACACCATATAACTTGGGGAAATGTTAACATCTGGATTACGATGATTTTTTCTGGGATCCCCAAATTCATGTCATGACATAGCATCCCTGGTAATGGTAAGATCCTCATTATTTCAACTAGAGTTGTGGAAGTTCTCAAATACATGAGGCATTTACCCTAGCAAGTCTCCATTTTCTATGCCCTGCATACCTGTCCCTACATTTTGTGTGCAAAATGTTGGGTCCCCCTTTGTTTTGTTTGGTCATTTTCATTTGGCCTCCATCTTTTTCAGGCTCTTTCTCTTGTCTTTGTCTTTGTCTTTTATTTTGTCTTTTGTTTTCTCCAGGATTCGGATCCCAGAGTGTTGTTCTCGAAGCCAATTGTTTTTGGACCTTCGGGACCTGCCGATCATCCCTCTTTCTTTTGAAGAAGAATGAATCAATCATTGGGTGGCTCGAGGTCTGGACTCTGATGGTTAGCTTTTTTCTCAAAGTAAATTTTGGTAACTAATGCACCCCCCTGGGAATTATTGAAGGCCTTTCACCTTGTCATTTTTACACTTACAACAAACTAATTACCTCCTGGAAAATTATCTTGAGAATGAAGCAATTTATTTTATGAGCAGAAGCATTTGAGCTAGAAGGTGCAGGTGTGTGTTTGAAGATTGTAGTACCCCATTTCAGCATTTTGATTTTCAGGTAGGCCCTTAGGCTTCTTTTATTTTCATTGTGCTTTTTTTTTTTCCATTTGTTGTTTTCTTTCTGGTTCATTTTCTCTTGTTTTTGTTTGTTTTCCCTTTTTCACTTTCGTTTGTTTGTTTTCATTTAATTTGGATTGTGTTGGTTCACGTTGTCTTTGTTTTCTTTTGGGTGTTTGTTTTACCTTATTGTCTAGGTCAGGCTTGCCATTTGGCATGCTCTCTTCCCTAGACTTGGTGCATTTCTTTTCTCTTCATAGTTGTTCCAATCAAAGGTGAGGCTTTAGTTTCCTTGGTTGTAAATCCTCTATAAGTGGTTTTTTGTGTCCAGCAACATAGTCTATAAATGCTATAAATATGGGTCCATGGAGCATTTTAAGCCCCTTGTAGATACTTGTTTGAGTCTTGTAGAATATATTTGGGTTATGTAGATTTATGAGCCCTCTACATATTGTTAATAGTTTTGGTTGTACATTGTTGAGTTGGCTAAAGTTTTTTCCTTCCTGCACTAAGGAGAGGTTGCATCTCTAAGAGTAAGTTTTAGCATAGGTCTCATGGAAGTAACTCCTAGGGGCCTCATTGTTCTAAATTCTTTATGAGGTCTGAAAACCATGTCATCCCAATAAGTGCATCCACCCTTCTGGTTAATGTAACTTTGGGCATTGAGGTGATTGGTATGTCAGTTGGAGAGGCTAGCTCATTAGCAGGTCCTTAATTTTTCTCTCTCCTCCTTCATCTCAATCTTAATGGTAGAATTAATTCCAATGCATGAGAATTTAAAATTTTTCCCAAGTGGCATTAATGCCACTCACTCTAGAATAACTATCCATTAATTGTCATTACTTAGGTGAGTGGGCACACACATGTTAGTGTATGATAGTAAGGTCACCTATCTTGTCGCTAACATTACTATCCTTTCAAGTTAACTCTGAGTGTCTTGGTGAATCTAGGCATATTTACCCCATCCAACATTTTGGTCATTGTTTCCGGTCTTGATTGCACATGAATGGTTTCATATGTGTGAATTTTGATATATTGAAGATAATCTCCAGACACCTGATTATTTTTGAGACATCTAACATTTTTTTGTTTCAGGTGGATAAGTAAAATTGCGCACAAGGCTTTCAAAACTTGGAATGCTTTTAATATTTATGTATTGATGATTGTTTAGTTTGCAGGTAAAGGTTAAAGTAAGAAAGAAATGGCTTCAGAGTCATCACCTCCTAAGAGCCTTGAACTCTTGAGTGCCTCTGAAGGCACTATCAAGAAGAATAAGGTAGAATGGGTATTGGAAAAGCTTGCATTGACCTAGAAGTATGATAAAGGCGGGATGATTCAGGGGTCCCAAATTGAGTCCACTCTTAAAGAGATCACCGATATGGAAATTGGTACCTGGGCCAAATTGAAAGGCCTTATTCAAGTAATTCATCAAATAATAATGGGCCAATGACCCTACTTCAGTCAACTTATTGGCATTTGGTATCATTAAAGTGACTAATTTTCTGTACTCAGTGCAAGTGCTAGAGTTGATATTGCTCCTGACTAAATGTTACAATCCAGGTAGTAGAACTGCTGTGTTGGTCTTGCCCGACCCCCTTGGTTACCTGGTGCCCATCATCTCCCTGGACTGTCATGCAACCACCATAGGGTGGTGCATCCCATTCTTTCTAGGTGCTGTTACTCTAACTAGGAATGCTTTGATCATATAGTTTGAGAAAGTAGCTAAACTAGCCTAATGCCACATCAACTCCGAGTTGCTAAAGAGCCCACACTGGGAGTTCAAGAAGATGCGGATGGCTATCCATCACTTCGACTTTAAGGATCCCATCTAGGGTGAAATTTTATTTTTATGCAATATTTTTGTGGAACCCCATGCTCAGGAATTCTCCCCTTGGATGTACTAATTTTTATATGGTATGACCACCAAGAAGTCACACTTCAGCTAGGAAAACATCATTTTCAATCATGTAGACATCTAGATGAGGAAGGTTTAGGTAGAGAGAAAATTCTATATGACCTCCTACATCCTCTGGCCACTTGTTTGGTAGTACCCAAGAATTCAAGGACTAACCACAGTTGGTGTCCCTAGGGATGGAGCTATGCAGGCCATCCCATGGGACCATATCCCCCAGATTTAGTGGGACCAGAGTTTCCCCCATTTTTATAGAGTTAACAACACCTTCATCTTTCACGAGATCAAGGAAATCAATAATGATTAGGGATTTACAATGTCCCAAAAGGCAATGGCCTTAGTTAGTGCATGGGGATGTTATTTCATTTAGTTCTCCCAACACACCTATATTTGGGTGTCTGGAGTTTCTAGGAAACCTTTCTTATTGCCCAAACATTGTGGGGATAAGATTATTTTTCTAGAATTTTGCAGTTAGATTTTGGAGATGCATGCTTTAACGAACTCCAAGAAAATCATCTCTGCTTCTTTTCCCTTTGTGTGCAGGAACTACACCTTCTCCCTCACCTGGGAAGAAGAAAGTGAGCTAAGTAGCCTAACCTTAGCTAAATTTTCATTTAGTCATAAAGATTATGACCCACTTGGGTGATTAGAAAAGTTGATGCCCCGGGGAATCAACCCCCATGAGTGACACTTTGAGGACTTTTGGGCTGATTTCCAAGATGATTTTGATGTTCAGAATCCATAATACTCCAGGATGTCAAAGGGGATGATGGAAAATATAAATCTCCAGATGTTTCCATGAACTTTTTTAGACACCAAGTCACTTGAGGACCTAGAGTATAAAGAAACAAGTATTGAAAAGATGGACCTTCCTCCGGTAGATTGGGATACGTCATAAGTTTTGAGAATTGAGGTCATCTCAAGAACATTGATTCAACGCAACCACACCTATTTCATGAAGTCTTACCCGAAGAGTGTCTACTGGGAAAATAATTTTTTGGAAGCCTCAAGATCCTAGGTGGCAGAGCAATCCAAAGCCCAAGGTAAGTAGAAATTTGACACCCCTCCTCAAGCCACAGACCCCATTTTGGCCCCCCTAATGGAGCAGTTGGGTGAGATGTTTGAGCACTCCTAAAAAATATTAGATGTAGAAAAATCCAGAGTGACATTCAATCTTGTAGCCACTCTAGTAGGTTCCTGTCCCCCGCTAAGAAATACTCCCTCTTTGGCCACATTGTTGAGTGTAGCACGTGAAGCAAAGACCAAAGAAATACTAATAATCACAGACCCTAGGTCGCCACTCAAGAGAAGAAATAAACAGAAAGAAAAGTGGCCCCCATGAAATAGAAACCCAGGTCTTGAGCCTGAGGGCATACTCAATGTTGAAGTACTCTCCTCCTCCTCCTCTAACAAGGAGGATCATTTGGAGAGTCCCCTAGAGATAAAAAAGATCAACGTTGATGATTTCTTCCCAATGGGTGATCTAGGGTAATTGTAGGGTATGGTAGATAGCCCAATGGAGGAAATGGTAGAACCAAAGACCGAGGTTCCCTCATAGGAAGAGTTAATAGAGGCCAAAGAGAGAATGGTCCAAGGAGAAGAAGATAGATCCTGGCTAAAAGAGGCCAAAGAAGAAGGGATGATACAAGAAGAAAAAGAAAATGAATTGGATAGGAAGCATTTATTGGCAGAAGAGTAAAATGAACCTTCAGAAACAACCATACCCTTCGATGCAGTACTTCCAAGGCTAGTTAGTGATGTAGGCTTACCCACACCACTTAACATAGGGGCCAACAAGGTTACGACAAGATTTCAATAGGTAGTCTTGAACGAATTGTATCTACTGCCACCACCACCTAGCCCACAAATGGATGATATCCTAGGTGATGGTGTAGAAAAGGAGAAAGGGAACACAGGTGAAGACCCCATCAAAACAGAAGGAAACACATCTAGGGGAGAACCTGAACTAACCCCCAAAGATACCTTGAGCTCTGGGATGATAATGAGTGGGCCAATCACCCTGACGCAAAGGCTAGTGGAGTCTAAAAAAATAAAATCCCTGATGACAATGGTGGCCCCACTGTCACTAGCTGAAATGTTTGCTTAAATCTAGGTTGAAAAGAAGCCTAAAAAGGCTCTTACACTTCTCAACACTCAAAGAGCCCCATATGACAATGTAGTGACAATAATAGCCACCCTACCAGGAGGAAAGGAAGACTTGGAGGTTACTTCCAAAGAGTATGTGATCATAGAGGTGCTTCTAGGTAGAAGAAACCAACAAGGGGAATTGGACCTCTTGAAGGAGGTAAGCCAGGCTATTCACGCCTGATATGAAAAATAGTCCCAAAGGGTAAAGGAGCTAAAAGTTACCAATGCAAATATTTTTGGGCTCCTGAAAAAGTTAGTGTGCCCCTTACCTCTGAAACAACTAGAACTTCAGAATCTAGAACACCACTCCCTTAAGGTGACATCGATGCGCTAAGAACCATGAAAATAAAGGTGATAGCAGTGGATGAATGGATGACCCAACAAATTTGGGACATATGAAGTTTTATATTAAAGTATCTCCCTGACTTCTTCTAGGCGCATGACACAGTGAAATAATTGGAGGCCACCATTCCTTAGTGGTAGGGATTGACTGAAAAATATAAAGAATGGAAAGATTCCATAGTGGAGATTTTAAATCTCGGGCAAGACAGTGTAACAACAATAGGCATATTTGGAGATGGGTCGTATGGGTTCCTCAAGACCCAGTACTCCAGACTTGCATTCAAAGTCAAGATTGAAATGAAATTGGTAAGGGTACTAGAGGAACAAATTTTGATGGTCCATACCCCACTAGACCAATATGTCACATTTATCAAGGAGATTACGTCTGCTAACCCCCTTAGCCCCGAGACCTATACTCCCATCGACTATATACTCATAAAGTTTGATGAAGTGACCGAGGTTCAATTATGACCCACTAGAGATTTCAATAACATTGTAATGGTGTAACTCTCCCAAATGATGGTCAAGTCCCATGATGCTACCAAGGTAGTTGCAGAGTTGAAGGAGAAGGTTCAAGATGCCGATGATCACTTTGAAAGTTCAGTTGATCATCAAGATTTCTTGAAGGATGTGGAAGAGGAAAGCATAATCCACAGTCTGGAGACATATGCGAATTTTAAAGGCCAATAAAATTTCCTAGACTCTAGGGATTCCTTCATCAAGGGTGGGTTCTGAGTAGTAATTATTTATTCTTTGAGCATGAGCTCCCGGATTCTAGAGTTCAGGATCCCAAGTTTTGTATTATTTATGGTGATAAGTGTTGACAACTCCCCCAAGCTGACCGATCACTGTCTATAGTTTTTTGTTAGACCTAAGGCCATCCTTCAAAGCATGATGGGTCACTCTTATCCAAATATTAACTACAAACATCTCCTAGCTCCCAAGATGTCATTTTGGCATTTAGTACCTGGTGTACAAAGTATCACTCGATGACCAACGACCAGAGATGCATTAATGAGGGCATATGGACCAAGTTACCCAGCTAGCACCATAACATCTAAGAGTATAGAGGCACTTTTTCTGATGGCGGCTTTCCCAAAGCCTCTTTCCTTCTTTCCTCTCTTTTATTCTCAAATAATTTTATATAGTATGATGATCCTGAAAGCGCAAGTAGTACCGACTGTAAATATTGTAATACAATGTAAGTAGCTTGCATATTTTAAGTTCCCAAGGTAGATAAGATGTCTATAAATAATAAGTCTGACACCATTCCAAGGGTTGGAAAATTGATTATTTAGCTGTCCACAAATTATACAATTTTTTAGCTATCTTGTTTTAAAAGTTCAGAGTGGATGAATTCTCCCTTGGAGCCACTAGTGTAATGAGTAGTGACGCTAGATTTTAACTTAATGAAAGAATAATGAGAACTAAAAGGAACCATATGATGTATTGTTTATGATCCTAGAGTTAACAAATGCCTTTTATGTTGTATGCTTTTTTATTTCCTCTGTTCCAGTTCTTTATTGATTCAATGAAATATTTCACTTTTCTACTGGTATATGTCTGATCGGTGGTCATATGTATGCTTGGTATCTATTATTTATCTTCATCTGAAACTTTGTTGATATTTACACTATAGTTAGATATTTACACTAACCCTGTCCTAAATTTTTCTATTTTCTTTGTTGGAAATAAGAAGTGCTTGTAGGAAACCCATTATGGTCAAATTTCTAGAGGATGATGAGTCAAAACCATATATCCCCTGAAAAAAATAGTCACCTACCTAACTAAGTTAATCTTGCACTGTCATGATCCAACTACCAGGTGCTTGGAGGCTAGGGGGCCCATTCTCTGGTAAACCTCTTCGGGTGATGTTGGCCAGTACTTTGGTACCCGATGATAACTCCCCCATGTTGGCGAGGTTGTCACAAAGTCTTGTCAATAATCTGTCTGGTCTGAACTAATATAGGGGTCGTGTCATGGCCCAGAATGCAGCTCGTTTATACCCCAAAAATCCTAAGGAAAAGCCCTCTTAGTGAAATAGAGCATATATTTTGTCTTGCAAAAACATATGAAGCTTCTCTAGGGGAAATTGGTTAAGGCTTTAATGCAATAGTTTACTTTGGAAGGTCGCTACACTAGAGTGTATAATTTCCATTTCATGTTGATTAACCATTTTAGGTATAAGAGGAAGATTTCCTTTCCTTTTGTATTACTGGACTCTTTAGGCATGAACATCATGGAAAATAGGAAAAGTGCTCAGAAGCCCATTTTACATGATGGGTTAATTCTTCTCATCTATGAATATGATAATTTTAAGATGTAGGTTCCTACCCTGATTCAAAGAATTTTTTTTTGATGTTGACTTCAGAAAGATTGAGAATTTCTCTCATGAATCAATGAAATGCCTAGTGAGATCAGTCTCGTACTTGATTGAACTAAAATGATAGAATTGACTTTGAAGTTGGTTGTTGTACAAAGGTCAATAAAAGATTTTAAAGATACCAATCCTGAACTTGGTTGTCGTCCAAAGATTGATAATACTAATTCTGAACTTGGTTGTCATCCAAAAGTCAGTATGAAGTTTCCAGGAGCTTAGTAAGAATCTTTTAAAGATGAGGGAACACAAGATATCTAGCTTATGAGAACCAAATCTTTCTATCCAACAGTTTTGACTTAGTCAAGGAAACTGTCATGCCCCTAGTTTGTTTGATAACAAATTTTTTTTTTTGATTGCTGTTTTGAGCAAAAATTTGATTGATGATAGTGTGATCATGCCCCCTCGGGAATGAAATCAATGGAAGGAAATAAAATCCCACTGTTGAAATAATGTATCACTTGCATGGAATGGTGAGGTCTAGAAAAAATGGAATAGAAGAAGAAAATAAATGGGGGTGTGTTTAAAAATAAACACAAGACTACCAAGTTAATTATGTGAAAATATGAGTGGTAAGACTGATAAAATGATGTCGGACCAAGATTTATGATAAAATGTGTAATTTGATAGATTTTTGGAATAGATGGAGAAAATCTGCATTGTCAGGGATTGTCACAAAAATTTTATTATACTGCATAGAACACCTTAGGCACCTTCGATTTGGTTCCTGATTGATCAAAAAGAGAGCAAAAATGGAGTTTTAGTTACTTGGGAGGAGTTTTGGAACCCCTAAATAGCTCAAAAGACCAATATATGTCTCAAAAATCACTATTTTACTATTCATTTTCACTTTTACCGATAGTAATTTTGAGAGCTCTGCAGAGAAGATGGTGGTCCTAGTGAGGAATCATCATTTCAAGCTCAGCCGTCATCATCAACACCCGACTGATTATTCACCGCCGATAAGTATTCATAAAACTACCTTGTGAATTTTGCAATTTTGATTTTTATACTTTTTTGTAGCTTTTAGAGCCCTTTAGATTTTGTGTCGCATTCAGGATTATGGATCGCACCTTGCTAAACCTGCGTCACATCCGGTATTTCCCAGATTGTATCCTATTTTTTTGGAATGCTATGTCGCATCCAGTATTTCCTGGATCGCATCTCATTACCCTATTTTTAGCTTAGTTTAGGATATAAAATCATGTTTATGTCATAGCCTATCCTTTCAAGATCGTACCCTATTTTTGGGGTAGCATCTGGGATTTCCAGGATCACACCGTGTGTTCTCTATCACATCTTGTGTTTCTGAGATCGCATCTAGGAAAAGAGATCACACCGTGTTTTTCCAGGATCGCATCTCATTTTTGGATTTAGAATTTTAGCAATTGTGAACTGTTTATCTGCTATGGATCCTAAATCACTTAGCTGATTATGTTTCTGCATTTTTGTCATAGATAGAACACTGATTTATCTTTTAATTGCCAAAAAGGGTTGATTTTGAGGTAGTTGCATTTCGAGGTACATATCTAGGGTGTGTGCTTGCCTTTGCTGAACTACTGTCAGATGATGAGAAGGAGGTAGTAGTTCATGTAGGACTATGATCATTGATTGGTTGACCCAACATAGGGGTAAATCAAGGGTTGTTGACTGCTCTTGTTGAGAGATGACACTCAGAGCACAAAACCTTCCATCTCCCAACAGGGGAGATGACAGTCACTCACGAGGACATATGGTACATACTGTGAGTTCCAGTTATTGGTTGTGAGGTGCGCTTTGAGTCAACTTCTGCCATGGTGATTGGTGCAGCTCGTCGGTATTTCTAGGATGACACTATTGATCAAAGATATCTTTCCTGGGATTATATGTGTGATCATTATGATCATTTATCTGTGTAATTAGTAGGCTTGATTGGTGGCATCCTAAAGCTGGACAGAGGACAACATGAATTCCTTGTAGGATGGGTAGATATGTTGGAGCAGATGGTTATCTTTAGATGGAGATTTGCATGGGGCAACTTTATTCTAACTGATATGTACTGAGAGCTTCATGAGATTGTGTACCATTATACTCAGAGCCTGATTGTGGGGACTTTGATTCTTCAGATCTAGGACTAGGAGCACATCCCAGTGACATGACCCATCATAGATAGGTAGTGAGCATCTGAGCAGCCTTATGTTTATATGTATGCTGGTTTGATTCACTGGCCCCATCTGGGAAAGGTAGAGTACTGGCGTAGGATTTTTGATGATATGACAGAGGTAGTATGGTAGTTGTACTTGGACTATGAGGAGTGGACCTCAAATGCTAGACATGTTCCATATTTATTTCATAGTAGGTACCTTATCAAGAGGAACAGATATATTGTATAGTAGTTTGTACATACCTGAGTCTTGAGATAGTTCAATTGACAAAAGGCAGGACCCAGGACATGACCGTATATGATCGGATCCATGATGAGCTACCATTGTGGGGTGCCCAAATGGTATATGAGACTTCCCACTAGGAGATTAGAGACATGGTTGGAGTTGATTGCGACCTTCACCGTGATGTTTCTAATGTAGGATATTTAGATGGGTATACTACAGAGATGCTTCAGCATCCATTTCCATGATTCACAGTGCCTGAAGAGGCCATTCCTCGTATAGAGGATCTGATAGATTATGATCTGGATGATCACCCTGCTAGGGGGAGAGGAGGAGCACAGAGAGATAGGGGTGGCAGGGGAGGACAAGATGGAGGTAGAGATGAGAGACAAGATGCTGGGCATCCTCTTCCAGATGATGGGGATGATGGTGGAGATGATAGGGGAGGTGGAGCTGTGGGTGGGACTGTACACATGGCGAGTGGTAGTGGAGAGGGTTGGCACACCTGATTTAGATTTGTTTCTCCTTGGATAGATGTAGGTCCTTTACTTATAGGGGAGCAGTAAAGACAGCAAAGGTATCCAGATAGGTCACAAGATAGACCTTTAGGACAGGATTTTGGCAGGGGTTCTGGTAGAGATGGAGACCCATTATCTCAGTGTGAGAGGGAGAGAGAGAAGTTGAGAGCATGCATCACTACTTTAGAGGCTCTATTGGAAAATAGGGATGCATAGTTGGAGTGCCTGAGGGTAGAGCAAGATAGAAAGGGTGATATGCTTAGAGCGAAGAGAGATACCTAGGCTCAGGTAGCCACTCACCAGGGATAGAGAGTAGCCTATTACTTTGCTTTATACCATGCTACAGCTCTAGAGGGCCAGAGATCACTTTCTTATTCATGGGTTGCCCATCATTCTGAGGGGGCGATGCCTCCTCCTCCTCCATTCGTACCACATCCTCCTCCTCCTCCAGATCAGGGAGAGGGGGGAGTAAGACATGAGACATGTATTTTTGTACTATGTTGTGAGATCATTTTGTATATCTAGAGCCTTGTGAGGACATTCTTTTGTACTATTGATACTTTATATATGTATATTTGATTCATCCATATACTCTAATATTCTTTGTGTATATTTATGTCATACTATTGATCTTTGTATCATGTTTTGAGATATATATCTGATGTAGTTGTTCTGATTCTGAAATGTTTCATGAGTTCCCTGTGCTTTGATAGATAGTGTTGCACATGTGATTATATCTTGGTCTTATGATGAGTTAGAGTAGACGATGACATCATTTATGCATTTTTGGATTTATTACTGATATAAATATGTTTCAAATGATACGATGTGGATATGCAAATGTATTTTTTTGAGTTTTTCTTATGCAAGTAAAATGTATGGATGTACTTAGGATGTAAAATGAAATGCATAAATGCTTTATTTTTGTATTTTATTTCTGTCTCATTTTATGGATGCAATATGTATTCTATGGATGCGCAATGATATAAATATCAATAATATTAAATGGATGTAATTATCTTGGATTTTAGAAGAAGAAAATAGAAATCATTTTTGAGATCACATTCCTTTAAATATGCATCATGTAGGCTCTAAATGCAACTATATATAGACTCTTAGGACTTGTCACTGATTTGGCAGATATTGGATCATTTTTATCATCATTGGGCACTTTTGGAATGGATACCACCTGATAGTACAACAATCACTAATACCCACTGATATTATGAAAGTATGAATGCTATATTTATCATATGAAATGTCAAAAATAGACTTAGGCATCAAGGCATAGAAGCCATGATGAAAAGTTAGTCACCTTCCTTTTATTATATCAGATTCTGTGTAAGGTAAGATGTTAGACCCACAATGACCTTGAAAATTCATATCATTGGGTACATTATGCTTCGTATACCTTAGTGAGAATCTGAATCAGAAAATAGACAAGGAAATTGTTTCAACCTCACCATAGTTTACACATAACAAAGATTGAGATATATGCGGCTATCCACTCATGTTGGAAGCTCTTACCATAAACATCCAAGTTAGGTGAAATTTATAGGATCATTTGGAACAATCACCATACACAAAAAACAAAGAAAACATTATGCCCCTATCCTTGCGACTCTTTGTCTTTGCGCAGACATCATGGAGTAACTCAGAAGAGATAACAACTATCAATTGTGAATCAATAAAAAAAAAATCTATAATTTCTTAGATGCCCCTAGTTAAAACATCATCAATGCATAAAAGAGTGATAATGAAAACTGTGTTTAAGTAGTATTTGATAAATACTATTGATTCATTTTTCAAGTGCAATAGAGATTCATCAATCAAAAAGTCAGATTTTAAGCAATATGTGTTCCATCTCTGTGTAGATGTCCTTGTCTCTGTTTGTAATCAAATGTAAGTCTTAGGAACACCGTTCATGGTAGTGCAATGTTTGTGCCAGCCTTATTTCTTGAAAGTGACAGTTCGGTGAAAGCACCAAGGAGCATTGTATCAATAGAAAAACCAGCCTATGATGAATGAGAAGATGCAACCTAATATACTGGCAAAGATGCCCCTAGTGCAAAATGACTTGATCCTAAGATAGAAATACAAACAAATCCCAAGCAAGGATAAGATTTTTGTAAGGAAACAAAGTCAACTTTTAGCATAGGTGTAATCATGAAGGTGTAGTATCAGCAATGTATTGATAGATAGACTGCAGAATACAAGTGACACCCGATTGCCAGATTTTCACCACTTGGAAAAACTTTTCATTCTTTTTGCTACCAGGATGCCTATTTTACCAGGTTTTCATCAAGGCACTTTTCTCTTTTTGAATTTTTTTTCTATTTTTGCTTTTTTGAATGTTTTTGTAGTATCAAGGCACCTATTTTCCATGTTTTCACCAAGGATACCTTTTCTTCAAGAATTTTCCATTGTTTTTAGATTTCTTCAAGATCAATTTTCTAATTTTTTTGGTATTTTCTGAGATTTTCACTGTACAGGCTTTTCTAGCCAAACATCAAACGTAGAACCGCTTCAAATGTAGAGTATTGAAAGGATCTAGAAGGACATCTCCTTTAGGTGTAGACAGTTGATAGGCTCTAGTCCCAAAAGTAATAGTGATAACATAAGCTCCCAACTAGTTTGGTTCAAACTTTCCTTTTTGTTCTCTGTTAGGCTAGTTTTTAGGATTCTCCTTTAGGACAAGATCTCCCACTTGAAATTGTTGTGGTTTGACCTTTTTTATGTACCTGGTAGACACTCGTGCTTGGTACACATTTAGATGATCAAATGCCTCTTTCCTGCACTCATCAAGTAGGTCTAAAGAATTCACTCGATCAATGTGGTATTGTTTATTAGTAACAAGACCTTGTAAAGGTATGCACAAAGATGGGATTTCAACCTCAAGAGGTAGTAATAATTTAGCACCATAGACTAGGGAAAATGACATGGCTCCAGTTGGTGTTTTGATGTTTGTTTTGTAGGTCCATAGTCCTAGATTCAATTGTAAATGCCAGTCTATACCAGACTTACTCACAGTTCTGTGTAGGATCTTGAGAATATTATTGTCTGATGCCTCAATCTGTCCATTACCTTAAGGATAATAGATTGAGGAGCAATGGTGAGTAATGTAGAACTATTCACAAAGGTCATAAATGTCTTGGTTTATAAATTGGACCCCATTGTCTGTTACAATTGAAGAGGGTATCCCATATCTATAGATAATGTAGTTCAAGATGAACATAGCCACCTATTTTCCAGTTGCTTTGATTAGTGGAAAGGCTTCGACCCACTTTGTGAAATACTCAGTGGCCGTAATGATGAACTTGTTTCCATTTGAAGAATTATGATATATTTGTCCAACCAATTCAAAGGCCCATTGCTAGAATGGCCAATGTGTTATGAAAGGTATGAGTTCTCTGGCAGGTGCATGGATGAGATTTCCATGTGTTTGGCATTTATGACATGTCTTTGAAAAGTGAATAGCATCTTTTTCCATTGTAGGCCAGCAATATCCTACTTCGAGCAGTTTTTTAACCAATGAAAATTCGTTTGAGTGTGATCCATATACACCTTCATGGACTTCTTTTAATGTGATATCTGACTCTTCGTGCTCTAAACATCTAAGAAGTGTACCGTCGAGACCTCATCTATATAAGTTATTAGTTATGAGGACATAACACAATGCTATCCTAATTAAGGCTCTTTTTTCATTTCTAGATAGATCATTAGGAATGGTTTGGTTAGTTAGGTAGACGATGATTTTAGCATACTAGGATGGGTCCTGGGCATTTAAAGAAGAAATTACTTGGTATTCAGGGGTATAAAAGGCTGGATAGGATAGTTCTTCCATTAAGAAGTTATAGAGGAATTTATGTTCCTCCAATTCTAATATGGATGCTAGTGTAGCCATAGCATCTGTAGCCTTATTCCATAGAAAAGCATAAAAATAAAGGGTTTGAAGCTAAACACTAAAACCGATCTATTTATTCCTATCTAGGAGGAGTTTGAAGAATGCCATAATCTTGCCCTCAGATTATGCACAAATCATTGAAAAATACAACCTAAGAATGGAAGATTTGAAGCAAAACTAGTCTAAATGCACACTAAACATGCATATTAGCTCTAAAAAGAATGATAATAACAATGCATAATATCAAAAATACAATCCAATATGGATTTGTAATTAATCTAAACAACATAGCAATGCATTTAACTCTAAAAATTATGGGCCATTTGAGCTCAAAAACTCATTCTATTTATAGAAGAAATGAGGAGAGAGAGGGGGGACAAGGGTCATTAATGGAGTTATAAAAATCATTAATGACGTGTAAGAGGAATAAATGCCAAAGGCATTGAAGAGACATGAGCTTGAGGAATCTCCATTAATAATCCATTAATGGGAGTATTTAATAAGCATGGTGTGGGTGTAAGAAGAAAGCTTGAGAAGGTGGACTTAGAGGAAGTCAAGCTTGAGAAAATTGACTTTCTCAAGTAGGTGGGATTCCTAATCACATATTTAGGAATGTGACATCATTAGGAAGTGGGTTAGGATAGGATTAAGATTAGGATTAGACTTAGCATGGGGGGAAAAGGTTGGGATAGGTTTGAACCCAGGGTTAAGGTGGTTGAGGTAGGTTAGGTTAGGGGTTAAAGGGAATATTAATGAAATGAATTATAATAAATATATTCATTGAAAAATAGGAATATTAATTATTTAAGCTTTTAATTGCTTTAGATAATTAATAGGATTATAGCCAATTTAATTAAATTAATTAGGCTATGGGATTGGTTCCTTTGCAAGTGAGCAATTGATTTAGGATTTTATTTAATTCCTTGCAAATTAATCATTTTAGCCATGTATTTGATTGATTTTGATTTTGGCTAGAAGTAATTAATTTAGTGATTTGATCACTTTAGAAGATTAAATTGATTTCAAAAAGAATTATGCCAAGAAATAAAAGGGTCATTTGAACATAATTGGGGGTATGATTACACTTAGGGAAAATAGGGTCTGTAGTTAGAGCAGACCAAATTAGGGTGGTTACAAGAAGAAGCAGAACATGGCTTTGAGGAAGATGCTAGTGAGTACACTTTAGAAACAGAGAGTGAAAAAGCCTGCAGTGACAAGTATGGGGATATGGATATTGATGACCTAAATGATAATTATGTGCTTGAGGAGGACATTAACAAGGAGGTTACTAAGGAAAACAAAGACCTAGTTAAACCGTGCCCTAATGTGCTTGAAGAAGTTTCTATACCCAATGATGTTGTGAGTCTGACCATTATGACTCAGCCCCTTCTTGAGTTGAGAAACAAGTTACAGAATGAACCCATCTCCCCCATTTTAGTGGATTATGAGGATTCACCGATAAAGGATGACCTTATGTCTAAGGTTAATTTTGAGAAGGAAAAAGAAAAAAGTAAAGAGATTAATGATCATATGGGTGGTGAGAAGGAGGATCCTGTGAAAAGCTAGGGGGAGACTACTGAGAAGAGAAAAGTGGTTAATGGGTTTATGCAACCTGCTAAAGACAAAGCTGACATGGACATGCAGATGAGAACTTGGCTCTATGAAGAGATCAAAGATATCAGCATAAAATACTCTGAGCTGGAGGACAGAGTTGATAAAACCACCCTACTACTGGCCAAACCTAAGGATATTGCTAAGGATGAAACTAGTGACTTTGCTGGTGGAGAAGACAAGGGGTTGATGGAGAAACTGGAGCTCAAAATCAATGATGTGGTAAACTACTACCTACAAACTACTTCCAGCCGCATTCAAGGTATCAAGGACACTCTTAACATTATTATGAAGCAAAATTATGAATGAATTAAGGTAATAAATACTAACATGCGTGCCAACCTGGTTGTGCTGGAGGGTGATTCCAGCCCTATCAATATTGAGGACAATGCTGAAAAAGGCACTAGCACTACTGGTCCTGGCTCTAGGACTAGAGAAAGTAGTAAAAAGAAGAATGCAGACAACTCAAAGGAATTTGAGACCCTCAGGGATTCTATCTAGCAATATGAATTGCTTAAGGAGGACACCATATAATTTATGAAAATATGTCTTAACTTTGTCAGTCATGTTCCTCGTTGTTTCTTTTTGGCTATCTGGTTGTTTTTTGCTGGTTTCTTGTACTGCGGGTGTTGTATTGACTTTATCCTTGTCCCTCAATAGTTTATTTTTTAATCTATTCTTAGTCTTCCTATCTTTTATACTTTTGTAAAGGGTTACGCTTCCCTTCAAAAACTATTTTTTCCCTAATTGAAAACAATTTTTAACGGTATCATTTCCTTCTGATGCATCTTCTTCTAAAAATATTTAAGGAAACCCCATACCTTGCTAGTGAAATCATTTCTTAAGAGCATGATATAGTTATTAATCTAAATGAAAATTGGAGTATCTTTCAACCATGTAATCTTACCAATACTAGGAAACATGTTTTGGAAATATAAAAACAAACACATGATCACCTAACCATACTTAGAATTATGTTTCTTGTCCTTTTCAATCTTTTCTAGATTTAGTATTAGCTATTCTCCCATAGCTTCGGCTTGATCAAATTTTTCATTCTCCTTAATCATCATATGTGTTGTATGAATAGAACCATAGGGTATACTATTCATCCTATTGGAATGATACACCTTATAACTAATAACCATAGATGAATATTTTACCTATTAATCTATAATATCATTCAGTGTCATCGCACGACCATCACACTTAGATTTTTTTAGTCTTATCACTTCATCCTAAGGAATGGTGCAAAGAATAGGCACACCACTGGTTTCACATAGGCTGGTTACAACATGGATTTCCTCCTTAGTGATTTATGTGGTCTATCTAACCACATGAATTGATCATGAATTCTACTCATAAGATAATTGACTTGATCATCTTCAAATTCATAAGGTTAACTGACTACATGATGAAAACCTTTATCGACAATCAGCTTATCTTCATCCTTTAGTACTAAGTTATCATCACATAACTTCTTGTATTTCTCTTCTATAACCCTTGATCCTAGGTCTTCCAATTTTCAATGAATAAAAGCTCTAACATCCTCTACATGTAGAAAACCATAGGGAACACTAGTTAGGACACCCACTAGGTCATTTTCCATTGACTTGAATGGATGTTTTTTAAACTCGAGTCATGGTCTCTCGGTAATATCAATCAATTTAGGAGTAGCCATATTAAGTTTTCAAACACAAGAGAATATCTCAGTTAAATACCTCAAATTTTTCTGACACAAGGAGGGATGGAAGGAGGGGCCTAGGGCACTCCCAAGTACCAAACCAACTTGTAGACACAATGCGGAAGCAACAATAATAGATTGAGAGTAGAAAAAACATGAATCCTTTTCATTAATTGATCAAAATCATTACATGCCAGGCTGTAAGGCCTTCCCAACTTTGGTCATATATTCAATGAATTAAAAATTGATCTTCATACATATGAGGTCATAGACCCGCCTTCTAGATATTTCAGCACTTAATCTTCTATCCTCTAAAACTACCTCCTAAAACTAAGAACATAGGAAAAAAAATATAAAAGAGTCCACCAAACAGGTCGATGCCCAAATCTATAAGTGAAACCCAGATTTAGGTCCACACAGATCCCAAAGAGAGCCCCCACATTAATTAAGCCACATAAATTAAATGCAAAAGTTGGCCACCAAATCCAATTCCAAAATAAACAACTCGGGCAAAGGATGATCGAATTTTTGATTCTCCTCAATAGTTTCTTTCATATGTTCATTTGTCTCATGTAAATGTGCATGCAATGTACCAAACTCTTGTTCAGATTTGAAAAGTTCATCTTCACAAATTTTAGTTCTTCATCCTTGGCCTTTAGGGAATCTTCTACAACATTCCTTTCATCCTCTATAAATCTCCTTGCTTCCAACTCTCTCTCTCTCTCTCTCTAGTGTTTTCTTATCTTTTATCAATTTTTCATTTTCCATAGCCATGGCTTCTAAGACTGCTTCAGATTGATCAAATCCACTTTGATTAGAAAATTGCTCAATTTAGTCTTGAATCTCACTCAACTATTCAACAAGTTCTTTTTATTTTAGCTCTTGACTGCTTTAGTTAATTTTTCAATTCCTCAACAACCATTTCAACTTCTTTGAGTTTCCTCTTGTGCTTCAACAACTCGCCATATTCACCTTAAGGATCCTACCTGAAATATTAGGATTCTTCAAGGGAATAAAGCTCTGATACCAATTGTTAGTTTTTAAAGGGACTGAGGGGAGTGGGGGTGAGATGATACCCACAAATTTCACTAGTGCACCAAATAAATATGCCATGTTAGAAACAATTACAAAACCCTACTAAGGGAATACCCGATTAAGATTATCTTTAGTCCTGTTATAAGCTAATGTAAGTCCTATTAAGAACTACCCTGTTAAGGGATTTAAAAATCCTTCAGAGAGTTACCTTGTTATAGGATTTACACTTTAGATCCTATTAAAGATCCTGCTCAACCTATTAGTAGTGACCTAGTTAAAGGCTTTTACCTGCAAGTCTTTTAGGGCTTGCCGTGAGATAGACCCAAGAATAAATGATCTTATTATGACACTTCCTGTATGAAAGATCCATTTCAGTCTAGATCACAACAATTCCTTAAGAACCAAACAACTTCACATAATCATAATCACCTATCGCAATGCCTCAACTCTCCACCAAATTTTCCCTAAAACTTTATTTCATCCTTATCTTATGACTTTTTTGACAAGTTGGTCTTTTTCCCTAAAAAATTTTACCCATCGATATAAAAATCTAACCCAATCACATCAAAATGCATTGGTCAAATTGATAAAGTCAACACAAAATTAACTAAATCATAAATAATCATTTACAAACATTAAATAGACCAGTTAGCTGATCAAATCAAACTTGTTATTCCTGTCTCCTGTTCTTCCTGTCAGTGTCACTTGAATCCTCAATAGCTTCCTTAATTATTAAATCTAACTCATGGGGTCACAAATATAGCTAGATATGCCTCTATAGTTGATAAATTCATGATTTCATAGCTTAACATTATCTCTAACTCCAAATCCATTTTCTAGTACCTCACATACTATCTTCTTCCTGGTTGACTAAACACTTAGTCATATTTTCAATTAGATCCTTCAACACCATATGTAAAAATGATCTCATGCCTCCAATAGATCATGTTTCCAACAATGAAAATGTGAAAATACAATACCATAATCAAAACTCAGATTATCTTCACCAAATGCCAACAGACCACGATCAAATAACCAGCTATACTAAATTCACAAAGAGACTGATAGACCGCTTTGACGGGAAAGATCTAGAACTTAATTTTAAGGAGTTGGCATAGCTGAAGAAAACCAGATAAGTTGAAAATTACATTGTAGAATTCTAGAGACTATGTGTGATGGTGACATATATCTCAGAGAGATGATTGGTTGTGCTATTCATAGATGGGTTGATGTAACCTCTAAAAGGTCAGGTGAGAGGATTCAACTCCATCACACCAAAAGAAGAAATTAAGAAGGCATGTGACATGGAAGAATATTCTTATTCTTCTAGGAGTTATTCACACCCTAATACACCTCTTTCTCTGAAGGAGAAAGACAAAAAGCTTCCTCCAAATAAGGCATTATTGGATGAGACCACTAGAGAGGAGCTCAGGAGAAAAAAAAAATGTTTTAACTGTAAGCTGTTGACAAGAATTTGTGACTGGGTCTTCCAAAAGATGTATGTTGTCACCAGGTACCGAGGTACTAACCAACTTAACCTATAAAGGTTTTCTAGAGAAATGAGATTCTCCAGGCCTTCAAGCACCTGAGGGTCGGGTTTCAATAGTGCGGGAGCTGAGTTGGGCATTGTGACTATTTTGTTCGCGGGGATAGCTGGTTTTCTTCGCTCATCTTATTCAGGGATTTTAGTGAGGTGAGGTTTCTTTCAAGTACTTAGATTATCAAAAAAAATTCAAAAGATGTGCCAGGGTTAGAAGTATTCCATCTACTTATAGTCATGCAAATACATCTGAAACATCAACCCTGCTCTAACATGCTACACTAAAATACTGAATGCCGCACAACCATCAGTTCATACATATTCAATAGTGAGGGGAAAAGAAGGTCATTAATCTACTTTAAAATATCAAAGCAAGGGACATAAGAGACATACAACACGAAAGAAAGTTAACCAAAAATCAAAATGCTAACAACATCATTGCCAAAACTCCTCTTTCTTCATTAACAGGTTTCCATTGAGCATTGGCGAGTACATTAACAACTCCAGGGGAGCATCTATCTACTGAAAGCTTCTAAAGACTAAGGAGCATTAAGCTCTGCAAATACAATAAATGAAAAGATGAAAATTCTATAGCTATGGACTGCAAAATCCTCAATTTCACCAACCCTTGGAATGAGATCGGACTTATTATTTATAGAAAAGTTTTTTTCCCTTAAACTAACCTAATCCAATTTACACTCAAACAATAAAATAATATTTCTGGTGGCTGGTACTACCTGCACAACGCTACAACAACCTTGAGAAGAACATAGGTCTGACATGTTAGAAGAATAAGACTGTGTGTGTATATTTGTGCACCTGTTATCTGCAACACAACACTTTAATAAGTCATTCTGTTAGTGAAAAACAAGGGTTAATGAGCATATAAACCATAAATTTGACTTATTTCTTTCTAACTAGGATGAGTTTAGCAAATAACATAAAATCCCTCAAATTTATGCTAAATACCAGTGACATAAACAACCTAGCATGAAAGATCTGATTTAAAACAAGCTATTATTCAATGAGCAATGCATATTAGTCTAAAAATGAACATTATAAGAATGCATGGTAATGGAACTATGAGATGAAAATGAAGCTATCTAAATCTTAGCAGCATAACAATGTATTTTGTAATATGAAATGAAGGCTCTTTTGTGCTCCAAAATGCTTACTATTTATAGAAGAATGAGAGAGAGAGAGGGGAGACAAGGTTCATTAATTAGTTGAGGGACTCATTAATGGTGGTGTAAGAGCCATTAATGCATTGAGCATTAATGAGGCATGCGGGAGACATGGTCTTAAGGCATCCTCATTAATGAGGCATTAATGAAAGCCTTAAAAAAGCATGGGAAGGGTGTAAGACTCAACTTGGCAAGTTGGTCCCTTAGGAAAGTCATGCTTGAGAAAGTTGACTTTCTCAAGTGGGTGGAGTTGTTAATCATTCCTTAATGGAATGTGACAACATTAGGAGGTGGGTTAGGGTAGAATTAGAATGAGGATTATATTAGCAAGGGTGGAATGGGTTTAGATGGGTTACAAGCCAGGGTAGAAGTGGTTGAAATAGGTTAGGTTGGGGTTTAAGGGAATATAAATGAAATGAATTAAACTTATTTAATTCATTTAAAATATAGGAATTTAATTATTTAAGCATGTTATTACTTTTTAATAATTAGGGGACTATAGCCATTTTAATTAAATTAAATAGGCTAGGGGAATGGGTTATTTGCAAGTGGGTAATTGATTTAGGGATTTATTTAATTCCTAGCAAATTAATCATTTTTAGCCATGTATTTGATTGATTTTGATTTTGGC
>MU223746.1:3394924-3430560 GCA_018584345.1 Thuja plicata
TAATTCCTAGCAAATTAATCATTTTTAGCCATGTATTTGATTGATTTTGATTTTGGCTAAAAGTAAATAATTTAGTGATTTGATCACTTTAGGAGATTTAAATTGATTTCAAAAGAATTATGCCAAGTAGTAATAGGGTTGTTTGGACATAATTGGGGGTATGATCACACTTAGGGAAAATAGGGTCCATAGTTGCAACAAACCAAATTCAGGTGGTTACATTTGCCCCTCTTTGAATTGATGTGCGAGTAGCGTATTGATTCAAAAAAAGTTTTCAATTTTGACTTCAGAAAGATTGAGAATTCCATTCTTGGTTGTTGAAAAAAATGTTGATGAGATCAGTCTCACACTTGATCGAACTAAACTGATAGAAATTGATTTTGAACTTGATTGTCATCCAAAGATCAATAAAAATATTCTAAAGATACCAATTATGAACTTGGTTGTCATCCAAAGATTGATAATATTGATTCTGAACTTGATTGTCATCCAAAAGCTAGTATAAAGCTGCCAGGAGCTTAATAAGAATCTTTTAAAATGAGGAAACACAAGATATCCAGCTCATGAGAACCAAGGATTTCTATCCAATAGTTCTGACTTTAGTTAAGGAAACTGTTATGCCCCTAGTTTGTTTGATAAAGAAGTCATTTTAATGTTGTTTCAAGCAAAAGTTTAATTGATGATAGTGTGATCATGCCCCGTTGGGAACAAAATCAAAGGAAAAGAATAAAATCCCTTAGTTTGAAATGATATATCACTTACAGGAAGTGGTTAGGGAAAGAAAGAATGGAGTAGAAGAAGTGGGAAAAGAAGGTGTGTTTTAAAATAAATACATGATTATCAAGTTAATTATGTGAAAATATGAGTGGTGAGAGGGATAAAATGATGTCAGACCAAGATTTATGATAAACTGTACATTTGGATAGATTCTTGGAACAAATGAAACAAATTTGTAGTTTTTGAAATTGTTGTAAGATTGGTACTGTGCTACTAAAAACATTGTAGGTGCCTTCGATTATATTCCTGATTGATCAAAAAGAGAACAAAAATGTAATTGTAAATGTCTAGGAGGAGATTCAGAACTCCTAAATGGCTCAAAAGACCAATATAAGCCTCAAAATTTACCATTTCACTATTCATTTTCACTTTCATCCATAGTAATTTAGAGAGCTCTGCAGAGAAGATGGTATTCCCTATGAGGAAGCATCGTTTCGAGATGAGCAAGCAACATCAGTTCCCAACCAACTACCCACCGCTGGTAAGTGCTCGAAAAACCACCTTGTGAACTTTGCAAATTTCAATTTCATGCATTTTTGTAGTAGTTATGGCCTTGTGAATTTTGAATCACATCCAATATTCTAGATCGCAACTTGTAAATCCCGTGTCGCATCCGATATTTCCCAGATCGCATCCAGTTTTTCTGGACTCCCACGTTGCATCCAGGATACTCTGGATCACATCTGTTTGTGTTGTTTTTGTCTTGTTTTTAAGTCATCAATGTGTCATACCCTATCATTTTAGGCTCGTACCCTACATTTAGGGTTGCATCCCATATTTTAGGGATTGCACCTTGTAAACTCCATTGCATCCTGTATTTCTAGGATTGTATTTGGTAAAATGGATCACACCCTTTTGTTTCAGAATCGCATCTGGTTAGGAGACTTAGAAATTTAATCTTTTGGACCTATTTGCATGCCGTGAACTTTGAATTATTTAGTTGATTAGGAGTCTACCCCTTTGTTGTAGATAGGATATTGATGCATTGTCATTTTTGTCCAAAATAGACCCAGTTTGAGGTAGTCGCATTTCACGGCACTTACCCTGATCGTGTACTTGCATTGTCTAGACTGATTTTGGATGATGAGAAGACTACTATGATTCGATGCAGATTGCATTCATTGATGGGTTTACCCAAGATTGGGGTAAATCGTGGGTTGTTGACTGCTTTTATCAAGAGATGGCACTCAGAGCACAACACCTTTCATTTTCTAACTGGTGAGATCACAATGACTCCTGAGGACGTCTGGCGGATACTTTGGGTGCTGATCATCAGGCATGAGGTGTGATTTGAGTCGATGACAGCCGTTGCGATTGGTGTTGCACATATATATTTCTAGGATGACACCATCGACTGGAGATATCTATCTTGGGACTATATGGTCGATCATTATGATCATTTATCAGTGTACTTAGCAGGTCTGGTAGGTGGCATCCTGATGCTAGACAGGTATCAACATGGATTCATGGTTGGTTGGGTTGATATGGTAGAGCAGATGGTGACCCACAGACGGTGATTTGCCTGGGGCAGCTATATTTTATCCCACATGTATAGAGAGCTTCATGAGATAGTATACCATTATACACAAAGCATGACTGTTGGGATCCTTATTCTTCAGATCTGGGCCTGGGAGCACATCCCTATGACATGGACAATTGTAGATAGACAAAGGGCACCGGAGTAGCCGTATGTTTATATGTATGCAGGCTTGATTCAGTAGCCCCATCTAGGCAAGGTTAAGTATTGGCGCTGCCTTTTTGATGATATGATAGAGGTCATTTAGCAACCATATTTAGATTGCAAGGAGTGGACCTTAGATCCATGGCAGGTACCGTATCTATGTCAAAGCTATTATCTCATTGGTAGGACCAGATATGTGGTAGAGCAGTTTGTGATTTCCAGAGTGCTGAGATAGTATGATTGTCGGTAGGGTAGGATAGAGGACATCACTATATATGCCTAGACCAAAGATGAGACACCATTATAGGGTGTGCAGTTATAGTATGAGACAACACACCAGGAGATCCATGATATGGTGGGAGTAGACTGGGATCTCCACCTTGATGTAGCTGATGCACGTGTCTCTGATGGATATGCTATGGAGATGCTTCAGTACCCCTTCCCTCATTTTACTATACTAGATGAGATCATTCCTCGTATAGAGGAGCCTTTGGATTATGATCCTGAGGATTGCCCAGCCAGGGGGAGAGGAGGAGCACAGAGAGACAGGGCCCTGGTAGAAATGGAGGCCGGGATGGTGGTAGGGATGGTAGAGATGGCTGGTGTGCTCCTCCTAATGAGGATAATGGTGGAGATGATAGGGGTGCTGGTGGTGAGGCTATGGATACAAGTGGAGCTAGTGGTAGTGGGCAGGGGAGGTGCTAGAGGTTCAGATTTATAGCTCCGCAGAGAGATTCTGGTCTACTCCTTACTAGGGATCAACAAAGATAGAGACAACAGAGGTCACAAGATAGACCTCAGGATAGGGGACAGGACAAGTCTTAGGACTAGGATACAGGTAGAGATAGAGATCCTCTTTCTAGATGTGAGTAGCAGAGAGAGCAGCTCTAATCCAGGACTACTTCATTAGAGGCCTGGGTCACCACTACAGATGCCTTACTAGAAGATAGGGACACACAACTTGAACAGCTAAGAGAAGAGAGAGATAGATAGGGTGAGATGCTCAGAGCAGAGAGAGATTCACATGCTTGGACTGCAATTCACCTGAGGTAGAGGGAAACTTATTATTACACACTTTATCATGCAGCAGTGCCAGAGGGCCAGAGAGAACCTTCCTTTTCATGGTTGGCCTAGCAGTCAGAGCGGGCTATGCCACCTCTAGCAGCTCCTTTTGTACCACCTCCTCCTCCTCCTCCTAATTAGTGAGAGGGGGCAGGGAAGAGTTGATATTTTGTACTATCTATATGACATGTATATCTTGAGATTACATTTGTATATCTAGATCCCGTGGAGATACCTATTTTTTATATGACATCCATACATGTATATCTGATTCATTTGACCTCACTGATACTTTGATACCCTTTATGCATTTTGTTCCATATTTTGATCTGTACCATGTTGTGATATATATATCTAATGCAGCTTCCTGATTCTAACATGTTTCATGAGTTCCCTTTGCTTTGATAGATGTGGTAGATATATTTTTCACATGTGATGATATCTTGGTCTCTTGATGAGTTAGATTTTAGACATCATTTTATGATTTTAATCACTGATAAATATGTTTTAAATGATATTTATGTGAAGATGTAAATGTATGTCTCTTTTGATTTTCCGTTATGCAAAATAGATGTATGGATGCACTTTAGGATGTAAAAGTAAAAATGCAATACATGAATGTTTTACTTTTGTATTTTCCCATTGCTTCTTTTTATGAATGCAAAATGTATGCTATGGATGTGCAACGATAGATGTATTAGTAATGTGGATGTTTGTATTTAACTTGATTTTTTAGAAGAAGATAGAAAGCATCTTTGAGCAAAAAAAGTCTTTATGCATTTACTTCTTTTATAAATGTATCATGCAATCTCTAAATGCAACTTTATGCGGACTCTTAGGACTTCTCACTGATATGTAAATTTTGTAACATTTTTATCATCATTGGGCACTTTTGGAACAGATACCATTGGATAGTACAACCATCACTAATACCCACTGATATTATGAAAGTATGAATACTATGTTTTATTGGAATGTCATAAATAGACTTAGGCATCAAGTCATAGAAGCTAAGATTACAAAATAGTCACCTTCCTTTTAATATACCATATTCTGATTAAGGCAAGATATTGGACCCGCAATGACCTTAAAAATTCATATCCTTGGGTACATTATGATTCATATACCTTAGTGAGAATCTAGATCAGAAAATAGACAAGGAAATTGTTTCAAACTTACCATAGTTTTCACATAACAAAGATTGAGATATATGCGGCTATCCACCCATAGTAGCAGCTCTTACCATAAACATCTAAGTTAGGTGAAATTTATAGGATCATTTGGAACAATTACCATACGTAGAAATTTAAGAAAACATTATGCCCCCTATCCTTGTGACTCTTCATCTTTGCCTAGACATCATTGAGTAACTAAGAAGAAACAAAAAATTGTCAATTGTGAATCAATCAAATAAAATTTATAACTACTTAGATCCCCCTAGTTGAAAACATCATCAGGACATAAAACAATCATAATCAAACCAATAGAAAACTGTGTGTTTAAGTAGTACTTGTTCATTCCTTAGTCAAACACAGTAGATATTCATCAATTAGAAAATTGGAATACAAGAAATATGGTGTTCCATGTCTGTGCATTGACAGGATAATCCATTCATGTTTGTGATCAAATATAGCCTTGTACGAACTCCGTTACTGTAAATGTCATGTCTCGATATGGGATGTCTAAAAAGACACCCTTGGTTTTGGAAAGTGAAATTTTTTTTGTATGTATTCAAGAAAGATTGTGTCCGTGACGCAAACCATCCTAGAGAAACCCAGCAACCATAACCTACCATACTAGCAAAGATGCCCCCAGTGTAGAATGATGTATTCCTAAGACATAAATGTAGACAAATCCCAAACAAGCATAAGATAGCCATTTAGGAAAATGAAGTTAGCGTTTGAGCATAGGAAAAATTATGAAGGCCTAGTATCAATAGTGCTTTGATAGATGGAGCACAAAACACAAGTGACACCTGATTGCCAGGTTTTCACCACTTGGCAAGATCTTTCTTTTCTTTTTGCTACCAAGATGCCTATTTTACCAGGTGCTCATCAAGGCACTTTTCTCTTTTTCAAATTTTTTTTTCTATTTTTTCTTTTTTGAATGTTTTTGTAGTATCAAGGTGCCTATTTTCCAGGTTTTCACCAAGGATACCCTTTTTGTAGGACCTTTTTTCATTGTTTTTGGATTTTATTTCAGGATCAATTTTCTGAATGTTTTTGGTATTTTGTAAATTTTTTTACTGTATAGGCTCTACTAGCCAATCATCAAGCATAGAACTGCTTCAAATGTAGAGTATTGATAGGATCTCCTTCAGGTGCAGCCAGTTGATAAGCTCTAGTCCTAAAAGTAGCAGTGATAACATATGGTCCCAACTAGTTAGGTTCAAACTTTCCTTTTTGTTCTTTGTTAGGCTAGTTCTTAGGATCCTCTTTGAGGATGAGATCCCCCACTTAAAATTTTTGTGGTTTGATCTTCCTTTTGTAGCCTTTGGACATACGTGCTTGATACACTTTGAGGTGATCGAACGCTTGTTGTCTGCGCTTATCTAGTAGGTCTAGAGAATTCACCCTATCTATGCGGTACTGTTCATCAATAACAAGACCTTGTAAAGATATCTACAAAGATGGGATTTCAACCTTAATAGGTAGTACTACTTTAGCGCCATAGACTACAGAAAATGGTGTGGCTCTAGTTGGTGTTTAGATGCTTGTTCTATAGGCCCATAGTGCTAGATTCAGTTGTATATGCCAGCCTCTACCAGACTTACTTATAGTTCAGTGTAGGATCTTGAGAATATTCTTGTTGGATGCCTCAGCCTATCCATTACCTTGAGGGTAATAGATTTAGGAGCAATGTTGAGTGATGTGGAACTGTTCACAAAGGTCATCAATGTCTTGATTTTCAAATTGGCCCCCATTGTCTGTTACAATTGAAGAGGGTATCCCATATCTACAAATAATGTAGTTTAGAATGAACATAGCCACCTTTTTGCCAGTGGATTTGATTAGTGGCCGTAATGATGAACTTGTGTCCATTTGAAGAGTTGGGATATATTTGTCCATCCAAGTCAAAGGCCCATTGCTGAAATGGCCAATGTGTTATGAAAGGTATAAGTTCTCTGGCATGAGCATGGATAAGATTTCCATGTGTTTGGCATTTAATACATGCTCTTGAAAACTGAATAGCATCTCTCTCCATGGTAGGCCAATAATAGCCTACTCTGAGAAGTTTCTTGGCTAATGAAAAGTCATTCGAGTGTGATCCACATACACCTTCGTGGACTTATTTTAATGCTAGATCAAACTCTTCAAGTTCTAAAAACCTAAGAAGTGTACCATTGAGACCATGTCGATATAGGTTTTTAGTTATGAGGACGTAATGTGATGTCCTAATCAGGGATATTTTCTCATTTCTGGATAGATTATTAGGGATAGTTTGGTCAGAAAGGTAAGCAATGATATTGGCATACTAAGATTGGTCTAGGGCATTCAAAGCACATATTACCTGGTATTCAGGAGTATCAAAGGTAGGATAGGATAGTTCTTCCACCAAGAAGTCATAGTGGAACTAATGTTCTTCCAGTTGTAACATGGATGCCAAGGTGGCCTTAGCATCTACAACTTTGTTCTCTGATCTTGGTACCTGCTGGAAGGTGATAAAGACAAAGTACTTGTTTAAGTCATCAAATAGTTTCTTGTAGGGCATCAACTTCTCATCTTTTATTTGATACTCCCCGTTGACCTGATTGATAATTAGTTGGGAGTCACCATACACATGTAACTCTACAATTTTCCACTCCATAGCTAGCTTAAGGACATTTACCAATGCTTCATATTCTAAAATATTGTTGGTGCATGGAAACATAAATTTGTAAGATTTGGGAATCTTGTAACCTTGAGGGGTGATGAATAGTACCCTTGCTCCAAAACCTTGTTGAGTGAATGAACCATCAAAGTACATCTTCCATGGATATTCAGTCAGATGCATGATTGTTTCATTAGGGAATTCAATTGTCAAAGGTTAATCATCCTGGAGTGGTGAATCAGCTAATTGACCTACAAGGACCTATCCTTTGATAGCTCTCAGTTCTACATATTCAATGTCAAACTCACTTAGAATCATGACCCATTTCACCAAACGTCCTGTTAATTCTATTATGTTGAAAAGGTACTTTAGAGGATCAATCTTAACAATGAGCTTCACTATATAAGAGAGCATGTAGTGCCTTAATTTTTGTGATGCGAAGATGAATGCTAAGCATGCTTTTTCAATAATTCTATAATTGAGCTCATAAGCGACCAGTGTTCTACTAATGTAGTAGATAGCTCTTTCTTTCTTGGTTTCATCTTCTTGTGCCAGTAATACTCCTAGGGATGTAGCTATAGCTGAAATGTATAGGAGTATGGGTTTTTCATGAATAGGCACATAAGAATAGGAGTAGTAGCCAAGTATCCTTTCAATTCTCTAAAGTTTGCTTCATAGTGTTCATCCCATTTGAAGGTAACCCCTTTATGTAGTAACTTAGTAAAGAGTTGGGCCCTATCTTCAAGTTGGGACATGAATCTCTAGATGGTCTAAAGTATTCCTTGTAGCATCCTCATTTGACTGATGTTGCATGGAGGAGCCATCTCTAGTATAGCTTTAACTTTAGCAGGGTCTACCTCAATTCCTTTCGCTAAAACAATGAACCCTAGGAGCTTCCCTGATTGGACCCCAAAGGCACATTTCTTTAGGTTGAGCCCGAGTTGAAACTGTTCCATTTGATCTAATATTTTTCTTAGGTCAGCAATGTGAGTACCTCTTTCTTTTTATTTAGCCCATGTGTTTTCCACGTAGTCCTCCATGTTCTTGTGCATCATGTTATGGAATATAGTTGTCATGGCTCTTTGATATGTTGCGCCGACATTCTTTAATCCAAATGGCATGTCGTTCCAACAAAATGTGCCCCATGCGCATGTAAATACAGTTTTCTCTTGATCCTTAGGGGAAATCTTGATTTGATTATAGCTTGAGAATCCATCCATTAATGAATACATCTGGAAGCCTGTTGTAAGATCTATGATCATGTATATGTTAGGTAGAGGGAAGTCATCTTTTGGACATACTTTGTTCAAGTCTTTGAAGTTCGTATAGATCCTGATAGATTTATCAGATTTAGACACATGAACCACATTAGAGATCCATCCTGCATAGGCAATGACTCAGATAAACCTAGCTTTCAACAACTTCTCTAGCTCCTCTTTTACCAATAATGCAACATGATGATGCATCTTTCTAAGTTTTTTCTTTACGGGCTTGATCCCAGGAGCTATAGATAAGTGGTGCATAATTAGATTAGGATCTAGCCCTAGCATATCAGTATAGGACCATGAAAATTTAATCTTCTTCTCCTTCAAGAACTCTGTGAAATGTGTCTTCTCCTCTTCTGATAAAAATTGTGCAAGGTGGACTATTTGAGGATTTTCAACAGTGCCCAAATTTACTGGCTGTGTTGGTTCAATCAGGTACAAAGACCTTTCCTGAAAGTGTTCAGGGAGGATATCAAGAGTCTCATCCTTTGGCACCTTAGAGAGGTTTTCACCATTGGATACATCATTTTTATTTACTATTTTGGGATCTGATACTGCAACAGAGTGGTTTCCACCATCAGTCCACTTTTTCTTTTTATTTGTCAGATTTTGATTGAGAAACCTAATATGTGACATGTTCTCGCTCCTTGCTTTGGTGGAAGAAGGGTAAGGTTCACAAGCATTGAGATAACAAGATAGGGAGTGGTCATTAGAAAAGTTGAGGATAGGAGTAGGATCTATTTTAGTCCAATCAATGAGGTCTGGAAGTACCAATGTTAGGGAGTCAGTCTCTGGAAAGGACAACATCATGTTAGAATCAAGACCATTAACTGACATGACATGATATGTTAAGTTAATTTCTTTGATATTTAGATCAACAAGGGTGAGATCATCATTAAAAGGATCCTTTTTAGTTATATGTGGACCAAAATCTAGTGACTTGTTAGTAGAGATCTCATCATCATCTCTCCGTAAAAGGAGGCTTCTTTCTTGTAGCCTATGAAATTCTTCTAGAATTATGTATTCACCAGTTTCTCCATCAATGATCAGGGGAAGGAATTCTTCTTCTACTTTAGGATTATCAGTGTCATTGGGAGGAGTGTTAGAGTGTTTACAAGGAGTTGAGGGTGCTACGAACATGTGAACTATATCTATTCCAATATCTTCAGTGGCAACAAATATCTCTTCCCATTCATAGTCATGAGAGTCCATTATTTCATCATCAGATCTGTTTAAGTATTCAACAATGGTTATCCAATGTACCTAGTTAGCCATCTATAGATCAAAGTGTGGTAGATATAGGACATGTGAAATTGTGACCAATTTCCCCCAGTTAGGATGTAAATCCTATTTTCAGGGTGTCTCTTGAGTAATTTTTTCTATGGTGTCTCCTACCTCTTGAATGGGAGGTTGTGCTAGTAAAGGGGTGTGAAGATCTTGTGGTACCTCAAAGCTAGGTACATAGAATTCTCCTTGGTAGTTGGGGTCCTGTGTACCAACATGTAACAATCTCTCATAGGACCATTTCTCTAGTTCATCTATTTCATCACTCCCTTTATTTGAGTGTGGACTCTCTTTTGAAGCAGGTTTATCAGTTTTAGTATTAAAACCAAGTCTTGTTTTATCTCTGGTATTCCGAAACTCCATGGGTATAGGTTAAATATGCCCTCATCCTATGTCATTTAGAGATCCCTTTCCTTTGTATCCCATTTGTTTGAGGAAATCATATCCCTTTCCATACTATTTTGGGGATATCTTCACATGTTTGACCTCAGATTCTACCGGTTCTCCTTTGTAAAGCCAGTCTAAGACTGCCTGTTCTTCTGTGTTATCAGAAGATGTGGATGCCTTCACCATGCTATTTTCTTTGTGTACTTCTAGCTCCTTGGATGCTATAGGTGTGAATGTCGATGAAGGTTTTTCGTAGGCTCTTGGTGACACTGGAAGTTCTGTCAGTGAGGGAGTCAGGTCCAGCTTGTACTCTCCCATACATGTTTCTTCAAGTTTCAAGGTTTTGATAAAACTCTCCATAACCATGTCCTTGGTAGTTTTAGGAGAAACCGCATCCATAGCCTCTTTTTTGTGTGGGATCATGCTACCTGCTTTGATGTTGTTGCAAGTGTAGTTAGCGTCGGTAGGAATCGTCACTTCCACCCCATTATGTGGGAATTTTATGCATTAGTGGTAAGTGGACGGTACAGCTTGCATCTTGTGAATCCATGGTCTCCCTTGTAGGATATTGTAGGCCAATGATAGATCCAAAAATTGAAATATAACATTCCTCTCAATTGGTCTAACTCTGATAGGTAGAACAATAAGACCTCTAGAGGATCTTTCTTCCTCATCATAAGCTTTGATGGTTATCTTGCTTCTAGAGTCAATTGTTTGTTCTGAGAGACCTATTCTCTTGATTAGATCCAATGTATAGATATTCAATCCTGTGCCTCCATCTATCAACACGTGTCTAACATAGGATTTATGAATAAGGACTTCAATATGGAGGGGTTGATTATGTGGATGGGTCAATGATTTGTCATCCTCTTCAGAAAAGGAGAGGTAGTGTGGTGCTAAGATGTGATTGACCATCGCTTGGAATTTTTCTATATCAATATCTTTTAGAACATTAGCAGCATGTAGATCTTGTTCCAAGATTTCCCTATGTACTATGGATATTTTGTGTAGGATTTGAAAGACAAATCCACAGAATGCCAAGAATACCTGCATGCAAATAACTAGTTACAGGAGAGAATCAGAAAGAAGGAAAAAGAAGAACTCAGAAATTGCTCAAAATGTGAGAGAAAAATTATAATCTGAATTAATGAAAAAAGAATTACAAGGTTCAACCTATAAAGGTGAAAAAAACCCTAAAACCTAAAAAAGCTAGGTTGCACATTAATAATTAATAAAAGAATTAATTATTAATGCACCTAAGAGAAAGCTTAAGCACTAAAGAGTAATAAATTATCTAATTAAATCAACATGATTTAATTAATAAGAAAACTAATGATTACTCTAACACCCCCCCTTAAGCTAAGCGTTGGGGGTAAGTTAACCTAGCACAAATATGAAAGCAGGAAATGGGTACCGACAACAAGGCCTGATCAGGTACCCAATACAAGGAAATCTCTATAAACCGGAGACAAAGAAGAAAACCCAGTGGGAAAAACCCCTCTCCAAAAAGAGATAGAAAAATGCAAAAAAGAAATGGCTCAAGAGACTCTCTCAAGAGCATAAGTACAATCAGCCCCCACATGAGAGAGGGGTGAGACACCAAAGTCCCCCCAGAATGAAGAAACTCCTATCACAATTGTAGATGCCTGATGTAGAATCCAAAAGGAGATCCTGAAGCGACAAATGATATTCCGCCCCTTGGAAAGAAAATAATCCAAAGGATGATGTGAAGGAAACCCTGTGAAGAGTGATGAACCAATCTATCTCAGGATGTGTGCCATGATCGGATGCTGAAGAATCTCTTTGTCTGAACTGAAACAAATGATGCCAAATCCAAACTGATGTGGAGAATCTTGAAATGCAACCGTAGACTACATGGATAATGGTGGGAAAATAGTGATAACCTGACTGTCAAGGTAGAGGAGATGAATGTCCTCAAGATAGTCCTCCAAATCTGCAGTATAAGACTCAACAAACAAGAAAGATATGTTTGCAACATAAGAGTCCAAAGTATCTATGTCTGGAAGATGTATGATTTTCTACTACACAGAATCAGGAACAATAGGAGATGCTGATGAAGTCTCAGTTTCAAGAGTGGGAACTGTGAGACAAGCCTCTGATCCATCAGAACATGTAAGGGTGTCTAAATACTCAAGCTCCTCTAAAGTATCATGATCAAAGGGTGTATTATCTCTCCAAGCAATGGGTATGAGACAATCTGAAGTAGGATCCTATGGGAATGGAAAGAGATTAGGGTCTCCATAGATCTCCCAAAGACATTTCCAAAGTGGGTGAGGACAATCAATGTCTGATATAGCCAACACAGTGTCATGATCAACAATAGACACTATAAGTCCTACTATGTGATCTCTAATAATATCCCATGCTAATTTTCTCTCTGAAGTGGCTAGTTCAGGTATGAGATCATACAAATAAGGCAAAATATTAAGCCACCTACAATGTGTAAGTATAACTCTTTTAAATGAAAAACAAACTGAGAAATCTGACCTTACTGCATTTAGATCAAAACCTGGTGCAAGGAGCAGGGAAACAAAATATGAAACTTTGACACTAAAAATAGGTACTCAAATGGCCATATATGCATATAAAACTAGCATCATCATCTCCGGCTTGGAAAGAGCTTTCTGACGATATTTCATTTTTCAAAAACAGACGGCGTATGCAAAAGATATGGCCAAAACACTGAAGGCTTCCTTTTTGAAGAAGTGTCAAAAACTGTGTGACAGTTTTGTGGACGTCAATTTTAAGCCCAAACATCGAACTACAAATGATGACATCATTGCCTACACATTTTTCACATTCGTACCTTTCCAAAAGGTACACACCTTTTCTTTCAAAGTTTTAAAAAAAAAACTTTACAAAAGCTTTTTAGAAACTTTAGAAAAAAGTGTATTTTTTGAAAAAAACTTTGTAAAAAAAAAAATTTATTTTTTTAAAAATTTTTTAAAATTTTTTAAAATTTTTAGAATGTTTTCACCTCGAAATTCAAGCCGTATGGCTTGGGAGAGAAATTTTTTCCCAGAGGCTACTATGGCCAAAAATGATGAAATCTATATGAAAATTAACTCTCCCGGGCCTTCTGAGTGCGATGGTGGTGTCTGTTTTAGCTCAAAGTGCTCCAGAAAAAGCGTCTCTTCCAGAATGAAGAAGAAACCCCAGAAAATCTATAGTTTTTGCCCTCAAATCATAGCTTCACAAATCCTAGACCAAGCAGCAACAATGTGGCTCTGATACCATGTAGGATTTGAGAGACAAATTCACAGAACACAAAGAATACTTGCATGCAAATAACCTGTTACAGGAGAGAAGCAGAAAGAGGAAAAAAGAAGAACTCAGAAGTTGCTCAAAATGTGAGAGATAAATTATAATATGAATTAATGAAAAAAGAATTACAAGGTTCAACCTATAAAGGTGAACAAAACCCTAAAGCCTAAAAAAGCTAGGTTGCATATTAATAATTATTAAAAGAATTAATTATTAATGCACCTAAGAGAAAGCTTAAGCACTAAAGAGTAATAACTTAACTAATTAAAACAACATGATTTAATTAATAAGAAAACTATTGATTTCTCTAACATTTTGAGCAACTCAAAAATGGATATTTTGGTAGAGGTTCATTGCAATTGATCCACCAAGTCATATTTTGCTCCAGGAATAGTAACTACATGTTTTGATGCTGGTTTAGGAATAGTTACAATAGGAACCTTGGATGTTGATGTTGGTTTTGGAGGTCCTTTGATTGTAACCTGTGCTTGGCTCTGTGTTACAACATTTGAGTGGAATGAGATACCTTTGTTTGTGACCACATTAATGGATTCAGTTTTAACGTCAAGCATATTGATCACATTTTCATTTTTGGAATAGGTGTAGTTTGCCTCTTACTCTTCCCTGTAGATGTTTCTCCTTGATAATATTTAGGAAAGGGTTTTTTGAATGCTGTATGATCCTCATTGGTTGTGTGTCTATCTACTTTGATCTTACCTCCTTCAATGAGGTCTTGGATGACATGTTTAAGCTTGGGGCAATTATTAGTCTTGTGTCCCTTGTTTTTGTGAAAGACACAGTAAGAGTTATCATCCCACCACCTAGGTTTGACCATTGGTTCCCATGGTTTGGAATCTGGGATTGTTAGGACTTTGTTATCCAATGGTGTTTTGTGAACAGTTCAAGAGGCTCCCCCAAAGGAGTGAATGTTCTTTGAGGTTTTGAAGTCCATGTCCGTCCCTTGTTATTATCATTGTTTGTTTTGGGTATGGGAGTTGTTACCTTAGCATCCTTGCTTGCTTGCATGCTGTTGGTGAGATTGAATACCTTGGGCTTAGGATTAATGTTAGTGGCGTCAACCACCCTATCATTAACAACATTCTTTTTTTGCTTCCACCATTTAGACTTGGAGGTGGAGTTGTTGGTCTTGTTTTCATTTTGAAGGGTGATCTCTCCCCTTTTGACCATGACTTCCTCAATATGGAGGGTATTTTTAATCATTCTGTCAAAGCTTGGAGAGTCCTACATTTGTAAAGCGTAGTTGAATTTAGGCACTAGATTATTAATGAATATCTTCATCTTCTCTATTTCGGGAATGGCCCTTGAATATCATGCAAAAATATTCCTCCATCTTTGTAGGAAGTGTGTAAATTATTCTCCAGTTCTTTGTTTGGTATTACATAGGTCCATCATAGTTACATCATGTTGGATGTTGTAGGAGTAATGTTGGATGATTTTTTGGATCAACTCCTCGAATGTCTTGACCTTAGGGTTTAGTTTTGAGAACCACTCCATGGCATTACCTCCTAGAATTCCTGGAAATATTCGCATTAGGTATGTAGGTTCGTGCATGTATTCAATGCTAAGAGAAAAAAATTCCCTAACATGGTCGGGTGGGTCAGTTTCTTCCATGTACTTGTCATACTTTGGCCTTGCCACATTGGGAGGAAATAAGACCATAGTGATACTCTTGTCAAAAGGAAATGGAAAAATGGCGTCCAAAGAGTATTTTGTTTTAGGTTTCTGCTTCTCCTATTTGAGCTTTGTGAGCTCTGTTTGCATCAAATTGAGTTGTTTGGTGAGAATAGATATAGGGTTTGGTACCTCCTTTTCCTTGAGTTGTTCTACATCATAATCTTTAGGTAATTTGACGCCCGTGGAAGCTAAATGAAGGAAGTATTTTTCTTTATCCTCATCAATCATCATTTCCATTATCTGGTGGAACCTCTTGCTTTGTTTGAGTTTTTCACATTCTTCCTTAGTGATTTCCTCCTCACTATTGGATTCAAATAAAGGATGTTCAAACTTGGGTTCTTCTTCTTCATCAGTATCTTCGGGCTTTTGGTGTTTTCCATTGTTATATTCCTCAAAGGCCTCACTCCATCTGCAAGTGTTTCTATCCATTTGAGGGGAATCTAGATCAAGAAGGGAACTACGAGAAGTTTCTCCTTGAAAGTGTGGTGTTTTAGGAGGCACTTTTGATCCTTTAGACATGTACTTGTTGTGTCTTGTGTTAACCATGAAGTTGTTTCTCAACTTTGTCAACGTTTCCCAATAGTGCAAGTGAGAGTTTCAGATTGTTCAAGTGGGTGTGTCTAGGTAAAAGTAAATGTTTGTTGTTGGTGGATGTAAATGATTCCAGTGTTAGAGGGTTAGAGTGCCCTGATAGTGATCTGGGAACCAAGTTGTTGGTAGAAAGAGGGTAGACCACACATATTGAACTGATTGTGAAAGACTGACTATGCATGCAAGGCAGACGTTTCAAAAGAGTTTTGAAACTACAACAGGGAGACCAGAAAAGACAACATGAACTAGGTAAAGAGACAAAAGGGTATCCTAATCAACTGAGACTTTCTAAGAATTTATCTTGCAAATGCCCACTGTCCTGAATGTGAGCCTCTGATGACACTAGATGCGAGCCTAAATCCTAGATGTGACTGTGTGCTGACCAAATATGAGCTAGTATATAGGATGTGATCCTAAATACCAGATGTGATACAGGGTATACAAGATGCGATCTTATGATGTCTTTGTCAATTTTGGTTAGTTCTGAAAAAGTTCATTTTCGAAGTGCGTGAAGTTGCTTATTTCTAGATTGTGTTAAGAGGTGTTGTAATGTGTAAAAAATACTTGTATTCCAGGGTTTTTAATTTGTTGATTGTTTTTGAGGAGCTTATCTTCTTAATGGTCTTTTGAACACATCAAACAACATTGTATTATTAGGGAGGTGAAACAGACACACATCTTGTTCCAATTCTCTAGGTGGAGGATGGAAATATTTGCTTATTGACTCAGGTACACACTCAAATGCTAATCATAATACAACCATCACCAAGCACACAATTTCTCCAGTCATGATGCTATATTAGCCGACTCTAAATGCAAGTGAGGGCATAATATGATGAGTGTCTTTGGGCAATTACTTTTTTCCTTGCACAAAGATTATCACCCTTTCGGGGATGAATAAGGAATTATTTCAGTTGAAGTTGTTGTAGATTATTGGGAAATCTATTTGAAACTGTCCCCCATAGAATTGCACAAGGAAAAATTTAGGTGTATAGCCCTATGAGTACCTGAATATATGTAGTCTCACAAGCAAGATTCAAGTGGCTCTGCTCTACATATACCCAGATATGTTCAAGGAATGATGTCAAAATTCCATGAACAAAATCGGCTCTATCTTCCGAGGCTTTAGCCTACGAGGAAGCAACTATTTATAGTTAGTTGGAAGGGTTGGCGTAAAACTTGTCCTCACTTGGGTCATTCCTGGGAGATTTTTTCCTCAACCGGAAGGCCCTCTACTATTTAAATATATGTACCAAGGATTGGCAAACTTTGGATGTCTGGATTTCCGGTTCTTCCGAAGAGGAAGAGCATACTCTCCTAATCTAAATTGTTTTCTCCCAAAACACGTAAAGCGATGTTCATTCCTTCAAGCTATGTTGAGCTCGATTTAGTTTGTTCCTATTTAAGAAAAACAGGATGCTTGAAGGTAAATTTTTCCTTGTTCAATTAGCCAAAAGATTTAGTGAGTTGCTTGTTCAATTACTGATCCAAATTGAATATAAATGATTGAAATTGTTCTTTGATCCCATAGATTTAGTGCTTTGATTGTCCAATTTCTAATTGAAAAAGAAATTATATGATGTAGTTGTTCATTGAACCACAAGATTTAGTGATTTGTGTTGTTCATTTACTAATCCCAAATGAAATTAAAATGTGAGATTGCTTGTTCATTTACCTCCAAATTTCGTTAAACCCATTAACTGTTGTGTGAGTTTCTAATTTTCCTTGAAAGGAAAAGAGCATAATCCTCTAGTCAATTTAGTGATAGATTGGAATATGTATCTTAATTTTGAAAGCAAGTAAATAGAGCTCAAGATGGGGGTTGGACAACCTGAAAAACCAAGTTAGTATCTATTTATTTCAACTCCCACAAAAACCTTCAAGAACAACCTGCAAATACTTGTTAGGCTGCAAGATACCAAAAACACAACTTGTCAAAATGTTAGAGTTAGGAAAATGAAGTGTGCAAACTTTTTAACCAGATGCGAGCCTAAAAAATCACTGAATGCGATACAATATATTGTATGTGAACTTTCTTACCAGATGCGATAGTATGCTCCCCAGATGTGAGCCTGAACTAAAAATGATTTGGGAAATCCCAGATGCGAGCCTCTTTTACTGCGGTGCGATGGTGTATCCTGGATCCAATCTAGAATGGTAAAAAATGAGCCTGTAAAATAATTTTGGGCATACAAATTAGTGAAAAATTGATTAAAAATTAGGCCAAGTTGGAAATCGAGCCCCACGGGGGGTGCCAGAAATGTGTGTATATTTGTGCACTTGTTATCTGCAACACAACACTTCAATAAGTCATTCTGTTAGTGAAAAATAAGGGTTAATGAGCATATAAACCATAACTTTGACTTATTTCTTTCTAACTAGGATGAGTGTACAAAATAACATAAAAGGCCTCAGATTTATGCTAAATACCAGTGACATAAAAAACCTAGCATGAAAGATTTGATTTAAAACAAGATATTATTCAATGAGCAATGCATATTAGTCTAAAAATGAACATTATAACAATGCATGGTAATGGAACTATGAGATGAAAATGAAGCTATCTAAATGTTAGCAGCATAAAAATATATTTTATAATATGAAATGAAGGCTCTTTTGTGCTCCAAAATTCCTACTATTTATAGAAAAATGAGAGAGAGAGGGGAGGCAAGATTTATTAATGGTGGTGTAAGAGCCATTAATTCCTTGAGAATTAATGAGGCATGGAGGAGACAAGGTCTTAAGGCATCTTCATTAATGAGGCATTAATGAAAGACTTAAAGAAGGATGGGAAGGGTGTAAGACTCAACTTGGAAAGTTGGTCCCTTAGGAAAGTCATGCTTGAGAAAGTTTACTTTCTCAAGTGGGTAGAGTTGTTAATCATTCCTTATTGGAATGTGACAACATTAGGAGGTGGGTTAGGGTAGAATTAGAATGAGGATTAGATTAGAAAGGGTGGAATGGGTTGAGATGGATTAGAACCCAAGGTAGAAGTGGTTGAAATAGGTTAGGTTGGGGTTTAAGGGAATATAAATGAAATGAATTAAACTTATTTAATTCATTTAAAATATAGGAATTTAATTATTTAAGCATTTTATTGCTTTTTAATAATTAGGGGAGTATAGCCATTTTAATTAAATTAAATAGGCTAGGGGAACGGGTTATTTGCAAGTGGGTAATTGATTTAGGGATTTATTTAATTCCTAGAAAATTAATCATTTTTAGCCATGTATTTGATTGATTTTGATTTTGGCTAAAAGTAAATAATTTAGTGATTTGAACACTTTAGGAGATTTAAATTGATTTTAAAAGAATTATGCCAAGCAGTAACAAGGTTGTTTGGACATAATTGAGGGTATGATCATACTTAGGAAAAATAGGGTCCATAGTTGCAATAGACCAAATTCAAGTGGTTACAAGGACAAGAAAGAGGTATGGAAGAATTAGCCCCAGGGAGAGGGCCAGAGGGAGAATAGAAGAAATCTGATCCCCCAGGGATCGAGGCTACATGCCTCATTAATGTGAAAATGGCCCACTGTCTCTGATGCACTAGGTGTTCAATGCTGGGGTGGTGCCTTGGGAAGACCACCTGTCAGAACCCTCTTTTTGAGTCGACGTGCCTTTCTAGGGTTACCTACTTTTTGACATCCTCATTAACTGCTAGATAATGACCGGTCGGCTCTCGGGAACCTGGACGTGGGTCATCCAAAGAATACAAAATTGTGAATTTGGAACTTCCAAGATCCGGGAGCCTATGCTCCAAGAATAATTAATATATAAAATCTACTTGCTGATGAAAATATCCAGACTCCGGAGGACCTTATTTCTCTTTAATTCCTTTGAATGTTTCTATGAGTTGGGCGACCCCATCTTCATCAATGTCCTTGAGGCCATCCCGATGATATTTGGCCCCCTCCACCTGTTCACCTAGATTCAGAACCATTGCCTTGAATTCTGTGGAATCTTTGCCACATCATGAACCTGGAGCACCATCCTAGATATACGTGACATAAGTGTTTCATCCATTCCCTCTGGGGACTGGTATCGAGCTTCTATCAGCTCATCAAATTTTCTGACAACGTACTCCTTAGGAGTACATGTCTCGCTACTAAATGGATCCACTCCAGAAACCCTTACAATGAATGCATTACATAAATTAAAGGAATAATCAATCTCCAAAACTTTATCCCATAGGGCCCCTATCAGTTGCTTGGTTACCTCCAATGTGAGGTCTAGTCTTGAGTGCTGGGTCCGGACGAAGTCAAAGGACTCTTCCCACAAAATTCTGGCCTTGGTGACAATTTCCTCACCGAGACCCATGAGCTATCCTAGCTCTCCTATCCAAGACTCATATTTTTCAATCTCCCCTTCCTAGATAGAAATGGAAGTCTTGGTCTGATGTATCACACTCTCAGCTGCATAGAGGTCGATGAGTGTGACGACTAGGAAATGTCAGACGTTTCCAACCTATTCATTTACCCATGTGTCGACTGCCTATGCCTTTTTCTTCATGCTTCTTAGTGCATCAATATAACCCTATGGGAGTGGTGCTTTGGATGTGGAAGCTTCTAGAGGAATGATAGTGATAGGATGTGCTAGCTCTGTCAACAACCCAACAAGATTCGTGTTCTTCTCCTTTTCTTCCTTGAGTTTCTGGGCCTCTTTCTCATAACGAGCCTCCACCGCTTTGGCTGCTTCCTTCAGTAGGTCTAACTCTCCCTGCTTTCCCCTCTTCCCTAGAGATATCTTCATGATTTCATAGTCTACGGTCTTGGCTATTTCCTCATCTGCCTCTAGGGGAGGTGTTGCAACTACCACAACTGTGTCCCCGCCTAGCCCTATTCGAGGGTATGGATTGTCCGGGCTTTCTTGGCCTTAGGTGGATTTTGTGCTTGCATCATCATCTCTTCCAAAGAGAGATGGGCCTTGGCTAGTGGTGGGGCCTTCCTTTTTCACATATCCACCAACCACTGTGGTGGGGGCAAGGGTGGCCTTGCTTCCAGAGCTTGATCCTGTGATCCCCCGTCGGGGTTTTGTTGCATATTCTTGATATTCAGAGCCTCTTCAGACTCTTTCCTTGTATCTTTCAGATTAGTGGAATCATCTAACTTAGTGGCATTGGTATCATCTACTCTGGTGTTTGTGTCTTTAGCAGCGTCATATTCTGCATTTGTATCCCTGGAGTGTGGCCCCTCATATTGCCGCTATTGTTGTCCCGCGTCAGCCTCTACCACCAGAATGTTCTGCTTTGTTGGAGTGTCTACATGAGGTGGTTGAGGAATCTAGCCAAAGTTCTCTCATGTGGCCATTGAGATCATGTCAGAAAATACTACTTTCTTTGGAGGTGGCATTTGGAGCGAGGTAGCTGAGGTTACGATTGCTCCCGTAGGTCTGGTTCCTTCAGTCGATGCCATTTGCTCGTCCTGCTTTTTCTCTTCCTTTGTTGTGTGTGTTTCTGAAACTTGTATCTCTGGAACATTGGAGACATGTACCTATTCTAGCTCCTCTTCCAGTTTCACTCAGACTTCTTGTTCTATTGCAGCCTCTTTCTCTAGGGTTTTCCTCTCAAGAGGGGTCACCACTTCCTCTTGGGAAGCTATCTCCTCTACTGCCTTCCTGAGATCCCATTGTAGGTTCACAAGTTCATCGGTCCCAAATAAGTCATCAATTTCATCATGTAGAGGGGATTTATCCAGGGGATTCTTGAGTTGATTGTTCAGTTTTGGGAAGACTGACGAGACAATCTGAATTTCAGGGATGCTTGGCATCCCGAGCTCCAGCTCCACCTTTGGTAGAGGGTTAGCAACTCTTTTTATTTTCCTCCTTGCTATCAAAGGGGGCCCTATGTCTACCATGGAGGCTTGCTCTTCCTCTTCCCTGGTCCCTGTTGCTCGAACCATCAATGCTTCTAGTGAAGGGGAAGTGGGAGGTCAGATAGGTCCAGTCATGAGAGTGGGGGTGGATAGTCAGGTGATTAACTTTTCCCTCATATGCTGCGAGGCCGTCACTGACTATTGGATTTTTTCCACTATGGGAACCATAGGTGGGACTTGGGACAGAGTCTCCATCTTCCTTTTTCCTCTATCCTTTCCCTACGAGGGGGTTCCAGCCCTAAAAATTGAACCTTTTACAAGTGGGCTGGCCTTCAATGTGCTCTTTGGACACACCCTTTGAAAATATGCATGACTGTGTTCAATAACATCATTGGTGATATCATTAATTATTGTCTCCTCCAATATGTCCTAGTTCACCGGAGGAAGGGCCATTTTATCTATCCCCTTTACTTTATATTGCGGGTCCTCTATGGATTCGGTGTTTGAAAAACTATCCAGGAACTTTCGAAGCTTAAGGCGCTTCATCATGCCTTGAGTCATCCAGACGTAATGCCTATTTCAGACATCAAATTCATCTTTACAGTCTTCCCAAAAATCTTCAATGTGAAGCTCATGTGGAGGGGCGGTCCGGGGAACTGCCAATGCTATTTTTCCCAACGGATCAAATTTCTTTCGCTCTAAGTAGAACTCTGCCAGCCCTAGACTTTTAAGTTCGTTATCAGCCTCCTTGGCCGCTGCTAGGCTGCAGGTATAATTCCTGCAAATGAATAGGAATGGGACATTGGTAACCTTCTTCACTGTGAAGAGGGCATGCAGCTCTAAGATTTTCCAGCAAAATTCTAAAAGAACTATCTTATTCCCATAATGCTTGGGAAATAAGTATGGTTTCCCAGAGAAGCTGGTCACCCGAATGTAGGTATGTTTCTAAAACTGAATATAATAATGGCCATAAGAGCTGACCAAATCCATCACCTCCTTAGAGAGCCGGTATCCTACGTCCTGAGTAGGTGTGAGGATGTTGTAGTAAATGAAGGCATCATTTACTTGATAGAAGCTGAGGAAACTAGCCTCCCATTAGAGTTGTGGGAAATAATACCACGAAGCATTCTAGCTCAGGCCAACCCTGAGTACTCCAGCCATTAATAACCCATTTGTGATGGGACATTGTTGTGCCAGTGCCCATAAAACATAAGATTTCATATAGAACTTGGGGAATCGGAGGACCTGGAGGAGTTGAGAATCCACGTGATTGGCAATGATGTTGGCCCAATAAAAGTATTGTTTTCTAGAAGAGATGCCAAGCAAGAAGTAGTACATCCATGCCGAGAATTTATGGGCATGGGGCTATCCAAAGATCCTACATAATGAGATGATCCCCATTTGTATGCTTTCCTTGAATTTTGTCCTAGGGATCTCTAGCTTCATCTTTTTGGAGTCTTTCTTTGGCATTTTCAGCCAGTTGTTGTTGAGGTATTGCCAGGCCATGAGTTCTAGCTTCTGGAATTCCTCCAAGGCTAAAGACCAAGTGAGGATCACTGCATCATAATACTAGGGGATCCCCAGCCCCAACTGAAAGGTCACAATGTCCTGAGACACCATGGGGGTTGGGTATCCGGTTGGAACTGGGGAAGCTAGCATGACAGCCCAGATGGCTGAGTTGTAGTGCTCTGCTAAAGTGAGGATGAGCTCTGGAGATTGCACAGAACAGGGGAAACATGAAGCCTTAAGAATCCTAGAGTTGGCCACATTGATAGCCAATGGATCTCTGGCAGTGCATTGAATATACATTATTTTTACCAGGGCCTACATTTTAGCCCACATCCTGAAAATTGTGTCAGTGATCCATTTATTTTTGGACTCCATCTTTGATCCCTGAATAGTGTCCTCCTTGACATATTTCATAGTCAGTGGGATTTTTTCCAAGGCCTTCTCAATTTTTGACCCAACTACTACCTTGGTTTCAGTGGTGGTAGGGAGGTCAGGACTCCCGGGTGGAGTAGATGCAAAAGCCTCTAACATGATTGACAAATTTGATACTCTAACAACCTACAAGACAAGAAGACCATCAATACATGTATAAAACATAACTTTTATTCTAGACTTTGGAGCTTTTTTGTTACCACCGCATCATATTTGTTCCTGAAAGAATGTTATCTCTAGTTAAACTCAGAAAAGATATACATTAAAAAAACTTAGAATTTTACCATCACACGGGCATCCAAGGATTCTATCTTCATGTGGTGGACTGAGACAATGGCCACAGAGGGACTTGGGTTTGGAGCCCGAGAAACTACCCGTTATAAAGCAAGATTGGAAATGAGTCATTGTTTGGCTGACGTGGGGTGTGATGTGGCTGTGCAGTAATAGGAGTAATGACATTTATATCAACAACTATCAGAATGCGCATGGAGGTGGATGCCACTTGGCTTAAACTTGAATGATCGCATGTGGAAAACTTAACCCGCCATTAAGAGTGACTTGACAAAGGAGAGAGAAACCACCAGTTCAAAACTAGCAAGAAGCTATGTCTGAACCAGATGGTATCTCTCCCAGACAAGCCCCAGAAAGTGGTTTTTGATGCATAGAGCATGACGATCTTGTCACAGGGATAAACAAAAGATATACGAGAACTATTCTCAAAGCCGAAGTACTAGTGAGGGGTGAAGCATAGTTCATGGACTTGGCTGAGAATGGGCATATATACAGACACGAACAAACATTTACAAAAATGTACATACACAAACTATACAGAGATATTTATGAATTTATAGAGGTATTTACACCAAAAACCCTCAAAGTAGGAAGGAACCTAACTCACAGCCGCACAGAGCGCGGACAACCCTCTGATGGGAGGCAACAAAAAACAAAAACTAGAAACAGAGGAAGAGTAGAACAAAATAGAAACAAAAGCAAAACCAGCAAAGAGCCAAAAAACTGAAAATAAGAGAAAAAATGGAGAGCCTACTTGAAAACATGAGGAACATGAGAAAGATGAGCATGGAGGGAACTCTACAACAAATCAACCTTCAAATCACCATGAGAAAATAGCATAAACCACTGGTTCAATCACCGCTAATCTCTAAAGCAATCTACACTTAATCATCTAAAATTGCCTTAATCACTCTGGAAAATTGCTAAGTATTTGATTGCGGTAAATATGAAAATGATAGGTAACTCCTATTTATACCTCTATGGTAAAAATAAGGTTTCATTCTTCCCGCAAACTCCATAATAGGCAAACCTCCAGACTCCGGGCCCGGGGATTCCATGCAGCCAAATCTTCTCGCAAAAGAAGATGTGATGGCAGAGAATCCCAGAGTCCAGGATCTGGCGACAAAGAAAAAACAAAAAAACTTTGGGACCAGGGTCCAGGAGACAAGGACAAGATATGAAAGAAAACAACCCTTGCGAAAGCAAAGCCTGAAGGGAAAACAAAATAAAACAAGGCAAGAGCAAAAGCGAAAAGGGGGACCCAACATTTTGCCTACAAAATGTAGGGACGGGTATGCAAGGCATAACAAATGGTGACTATCTAGGATGAATGCCTTAGTGCATTCAAGAACTTCAGAATCTCTGGCTATCAAAACCATAATTAATCTTTACCTAGAGCATTTTTCTTGTATAGAGCGAGGTGTCCAAAAAAATCAAACTCATCACTAATTCAATATTTTGGTCTTTCGTCAGTTGTGAAGTGTGTGCTTTGAAAGAAAACTAATTTGATGACCTATGGGAGAAACAAAGAGGAGGCACTAAATGACTCAATCCAAAGCCATCATATCTTGCACGTTTTCCCTAGATACCAGAATTCTCTATTCTTTAATTCTTTCTGTTTCTTTTTTCTTCTTTTTCTAGATGGGAAGGCGGTACTTCTTTCACCTTGGACCTTAGGCTTAGCTAATTTATGAGGTGGTACTTCTTTCAACTTTCCATCCACCTTTAAATTACCAAATAGGAGAGAATGTTCTAGACCTTGAGATATTCTTAATGATTTTCAGACTTGGTCAAACAGCCAGTGCAATCGATCTGCCCTCAAGGTGTCTAATTACTTGTTTCTTAGATTTTTTGTTAACTGATGTCCGGACTGTCAAGACATGAACTAGATGAAGATCACCCATAAAATTTTACCATACTTACAAAATAACCCCGGAGCATAGACAAATTACACCATGCTAACAATAGATTCCAAATTACCCAGAATACATAAGGCATAGTCCCAAAGAATAGATGTTATGCAGAGCATACTTGTCCATAAAGAGGAGGCAGCATGCTGGGGACCCATAAAATAGAAGAGAACAAGAGGGAAACCAAAAAAAAGTGAAAAACATAAGGAAAAAGGCTACTCTGGAGGGCGGCCAGAAAAAACTATTTACAAGGCAAGGGCATTCCAAACGGAACACTGGGAAAAGAATATTTACAAGCAAGAAATTTACATACATTACAACTCTGGACAAACTCACCTCCTACCTCATTTGAAGTAGTGTTTAAGAAACTGACCATTGACAGGAAATGGGATGGCTTCTCTGGTCATAGTGTTGAGGTGATAAGTATTTTCCCCATAGATCTCAGATATCAGATATGGTCCAAACCAGAGCCGTTGGAAATTGGTGTGCTTGCCTTTCTTTTCCTAGGCCTTGTCCCACAGGAGGACCAGGTCCAAAATCTAAAAGGCCTTATATTGGGCTCTTCGGTCAAACAATATTTTCACTACTTCTTGATGATGTGCAAAATGTTCAAGGGCTACGTCTCTTTGTTCCTCCATTCATACTAGATTCAGGAGCTGAACCTCCACAATATTATCCTGGTTGGTAAATTCTTGCATGAACTGTAAGACTGAGATTTGCAAGTTAGTAGGGAACACTAGATTCTGGCCATAAACCAGATAAAATGGGGAAGTCCCTAGGGCTGCCTTAATTCTGATGCGGTCCTCCTAGAGGGAAAATCTAAGCTTTTGGTGCCAGTCTCAGGGGTTTTGTTGTAACAGATGTTTGATCACTTCTAACGGATTTTTGTTGGTTGATTCAGCAACACCATTCCCCTGGGGGTAATAGTTGCTAGAGAATTTCAAAGTGATCTTTTTGTCGTAGGTCCATTCTAGTAATTGTGCTAAAGAAAACATCAGACCATTGTCAAAAACTATCACAAAGGGCATTCCAAATTGAGTGATAATGTTTTTTTCTAGGAAATTGATAACTACGTCTACCGTGTTCTTTTTACAATGAATTTCTTCAGACCACCAGGTGTAATAATTAGTAGTGGTCAAGATATACCAGTGGTTGGCAGACGAGTTGGGGTTGATTTCTCCAATAATTCAAATGCCCATTGGGTGAAGGTTCTAGATTTGAAGACTGAATACAAGGGCATGGTCAGGTTTTTCTCAAGATGTGCCACTGATTGACAAGTGTGGCATCTCCTGACATGAGTATAGATATCCTTGAAGATACAGGGCTAATAGTACCTAGCCTAAAGGATTTAGTGGGTAGTGGCATCAGTTGAGCCATGCCTAATTCCAAATTTCCCATGAAATTATTCAATCATTTTCGCAGCTTGGTCCCTGTCTAAGTACCAGAGGTACACCCCTTCATAATTCCTATGAAAAAGTGTTCTATTTTTTTTTATCATGAAGTGTGCACTTTTCAACCATAGGGCATGATGTTTGTTTGGAGGTAGCCCCTCCAGGCATTTTTTATTCAAAAAAAAGTATACTAGGTTGGTATACCACAGATCTTGAGTGATGGACTCCACAGTGTAAGTTTGGCATTCAATCTTAGGAGTTCCTTCAGCCATCGCTTTACATAGTCCCTAGCCTCAGACTATCTTCATGGGTTGCATCTCCAAATCATATTCTTGGAGGATGGCCATCCATTTCCCCTTTCATTCACCCAATTCACTCTGCAGGAGTAGATACTTAACAGCCTGGTCTGGGACAATAGCATGTACTTTTCTCCAGAGAATACAGTGCTGAAATTTATTCATGGCGTGAACAAGAGAAAAGGCCTACTTTTCCAAAGGTGAATACCAGACTTCAACATTTTTAAAAGGGGAGCTCATGACAGCTATAGGTTTTTCTTTCCCTTTGACCTTTTGGGTCAAAACTATCGTGGTAGAGTGCGGTGAATCAAAGGAATATATGTGAAAAGAGAGGGAATAGTCCAGACTAGCCAAGACTGGCACCTCCATGATCATTTGTTTAATCTAGGTGAATGCCCACTTTTCTTTAGGACTCCACTCAATCTTTGTATCTTTCTTCATCATATCATTGTGTGGCTTTACAATCTCAGCAAATCTAGTGATGAACCACCAGACAAAATTGATCTTCCCAAAGAAATATCTCATCTCTTTCTTGTTGTCGGGAATCCATAGATTCAGCAGTGCTTCAACTCTCTCAGGGTCAATGGATATACCCTTCTTAGAGACAATATGCTCGAGCAACTTCCCTTCAGTGACCCCAAATATGCATTTCTTAGGGTTGAGGGATATTCCATACCGGCGACATCTCTCACAAATTTGGGCAAGGTGGGCGGAGTGATCACGCCTGTTCCAAGAAAATACAATCAAATCATCCATGTAGATGATTATGTACCAGTTCACTAGGGCCTCAAACATAATGTCCATGGCCTTCTGAAAGTTTTCCCCTGTGTTGATCAGGCCAAAGGGAATTTTGTGGTATGCAAACATTCCCCACTTGGTGGTGAATGTCATTTTATCTCTATCTTGATATCTAACCATGACCTGGTTATACCCAGAGTATCCATCCAGTAAAGACATCATTTGTGATCCATTCATGATTTTCAACACCTCATCCAACGATGAGAGAGGGTGATTATCTTTCTTGGAGGCCTTGTTTAAATTACAAAAATCCATGCAAAGGAAGATCTTGCCACTTTTCTTCCTCATAGGGATGAGGTTGGCAACCCACGTGGTATACCGGATAGGAAAGATGATCTAGACTGACAGCAATTTTTTGACCTCCTGATGAATCAGAGGCTTGATCAATGGGTTGACCGATCTTTGCTTTTTTTGGAAGGGCTTAGCATCTAGTTTTAGTGGGATAGTAGGAGTCATGATAGATGTATCATAATTTTTCAGATCCTCATATCCCCATGCGATTACATCATTTTTTTCTCAGAGAACCATGAGAATCTTCTCCTTCTCCTCTAGGGAGAAAGAGGTGCCAATGTGTATCATTTTCTCTTCATCGGGCTGGCCGATGTTAATTTTCTCAAATTTTCCTCCCTCAAAGGAGGATGATATCTTTTCTCGGCCTCAAGGGTCTGAGTCAAAGATTTGTTCAAGTGATACCATCCCCTTGGGGATGGTGTTGGTTGGTAAGTCTATGATCCCATCATCTTCATCACCCTATCTTGTATCATCGTGATGTCTTTCTTCCACTTTCTGATCTTCAAAAACACCAAAATTGGTGATGAAGGCCAGGATATGTTGATCATCCTCAAAGACCTGAAAATGGGTGACATTATCTATTATGGACGGGGTGAAGACCATCTCAACGGAAAAAGTTTGGAGCAGGGAGCCAACCATTGGCTCAAGTGTGTTGGTAGAAACAACAAGGGCATCTGGGACATAATTTCCTCTCTGGGGAATAAGTTTAATGCCAAAAGCATCAAAATCTTTGATGAGGCTCCATGCTCAGTTGCGATACATGGCTAGCCTTTTGTTATGACAAGTGTATTGGCTCTGGACCTGCTTAATGATCAACTTTGAATCATCTAGGGCCTGGAGGTGAGTGATTTCTTTTCTTAATGTAACTAGGAGTCCAAGGACTAGGGTCTCGTACTCCATGACATTATTCGTGTAGTTGAACTATAGCCTATAAGACATGAGGAAGGATTTACCCCATGGGTTGATCAAATCCACTCTGGCCCACAACCTTGTTTAGACCGAGACCCATCAAACTTTAAGGTCCACAAGTCATTGTTCATTTTCTGGGGTTGGGAAGACGAAGTGGCCTTTGGATTATTTTTGGGAAGGTTGGGAGGAGTTTCCTCTGGCTCTGATAGAATGTGAGTGATGTTCTTCTCTAGAGAGATATGATGTTGGGATGCTTGGACAAGCGGCACCATGGGGATGCTGCTAGGTGAATTACTGGGTCTAGGCGCATCGGCTTTATGCTCTTTCTCCTTGAGGGCATTAATGTGCTGAGTAGCAGTAGCGAGGCAAGGCTCACACTCTAATTATGAGTGTTTCCAATAGTGAACCTGGCACCAAGTGCTAGATAAGAGTGTAGCAGGGGTTGTTGTGCTCCCTTGTGAGTTAGCCCCACTCCTTAGTTTCTCATCCAGGTCTTGGGTTCTCTGGGAAACTATGGGATCTTCCCCAGGGGTGAAATCAAATGTTAAGATTTCTAGGGGTTGGTACACCCTAGGGGAAGTCTCAGAGAAGAGGACTTCCTTTACCCTCCCAACTTTGGTGAGGGCTTGTTTCATCCTAGGTTCACTTTCCACCTGGATCTAGTTGGATTCTCCCTTCCAGGGGAGCCACAAGTGGGAGAAGTCAGTGGAGAAATACCCATTGAGGGACTTAGAGAAATTGTGACTTAGTAACATCCCATATATCTCTGGGATGTCCACCACTTGGATGTTAATTACGCTTTCTATCCTGGGGTCTTGGATGAGCTAAATTTGGAAATTCTTCAGCTCACCTACCATTTTTACAGTAGTTTTGTCTAGTTAGATTACTGCACCGTTAGATGGAGTAGGACAAAATTTGAGCTTCTCGCATATGGGTAAAGGCATGATGTTTCTTGAAGCTCTAAAATCTACCAAGAAATTATGTATGTTCTTCCCTTGTATGTTCAATCCAAGTAAGAAGGGAGGATCCTCAGTATTACCCCAGAAGACAGCCGCGTTGGCATCGTCAAATGTGACAGTCTTGGGTGGGCGACTGATGGCTTCCAGGTTTCCCAAGAGCTTTAGAAGAAACTTCTTCTGCTCAATATAGTTCAAAAAAACCTCCATCAAGGTCATGGAGGTGGTAGTTCATTCTAATGCCTTGGTGATACCAAACCTTCCCCCCAAGAATTGATGGCTTGCCTCAGTCGGGTCCTTAGCATGGTTAGAGCTAGGGCCTTTTGGAGGGATGGGTCAATCAGTCATGTTCTCCCAGGGAGGGGTATCTTTGGGAGGCGTAGGCATGTAAAATGGTCCTTTACGAGTCTGACTCTGAGTGTTGTAAGGATTCTGTGGGTTGGTGAAGGCATTGGCCTCAAAGGCCAGAATAGATTCATCAAAGAACCCCTGTAGATTAGGCTCCTCTTCGTCTTCCTTATCTATCTCAAAGAAGATGGTCTCATAGGTGAAGGAAATATGAGTGGGATCTTGTGCAGACATTTTTGGGGGAGGTGGATCAACAGATTGTTACCTATCCGACTGGGAGATTAGAATGACCTTCTCCAGGGTGGCACATTTTGGCTTAGAATGAGAGCTGGTATTGTGAAATCTACACCAATTGGTCATCGGGTAGAGGTCTACAAATTGTGTAGAATGGCTGGATCCAGTGCTACCCTAAGTGGTGTTTTGGTTTGGATGGGGACCTCCGGTATTAGCGTTATTGTTCCATTGTTGTTGGTTGGGCCGAGGACTGTTGCTGTAATTCCTTCCTCCAGCATTGGTATTGTATTGGCCAGAGAAGATGTTCCCTCTCTAGGAATTAGAGTTGTGGGGCACAAAAGACCCCGCCTTTATCTGTCCCATGTCCATAGTGAGAGAGGACAACATTTGCCAAAGGGACTCAACCTCGGCAGTCAGCTGGGTGTTCGTGTCATAATGTGACGATTGTTATTTTTGTTGGTTCCCAGGGAAAGTGGTAGCAGCTACCAGAGTTGAGGGAAGAAATCCTGCAACCATAGACGACTGAAAGAAAGGCACTTTGGAAGGTTGGGTATGTGGTTATTGGATTTGCTACGGCTGGTTCCAGGGAAAGGATTCTAGACCTAGTGTTGTCTGAACTTGAGATGGGTATATATATCAGGCTTGCTAGTCTATCAGTGGTGGCAAGGTTGTGGCCATCATTGGGGCACTCATTTCCTAATTGGGGTTATATCCCCTGATGTAAGAAGCTCTATCAAGTACCATGTTGTAGGGCAGGTTCTGCCTAATCTCGCCCAGGGCCTTGTTCAAATCACGGGACAATTCCAAGGCTAGGTTGTAAACCTTTGCCAAAGTATCCCGGTCACTAGGGGTAGTAGTTCTCCAAAGGAGAGTAGCAATGAAGGGTTCCATAGCATTGAGGTAAGTCTGTATAGTTACATCTGTGGATGGGATGAAATGACCCATGCACTGCTTCAAGGTGTGTTGGAACTGGTGGTTAAATGTTGCAATGGGTTCATTTGGTTCCTTCCTAATGGAGATGAACTAGCTATGGGACCATGTTGGGTCCATGTGTATGTGGAAGGATACCAAGAAGGCATACTCCATATCCTACTAGTTTTTGATCAAGTTGGTGGGTAGGTTGAGGTACCAGTTTAGCTTGTTCTATCCCAACGACAGAGGGAACATCTGGGTCGCGACATCTTCATGTTGGATCTAGTGTTATTTCATGGCATATTTGTATGCCTGTAGATGTTCTTCTATGGTTCATGAGCCCAAGTACTCATATTGAGGATAGATCTTCTCTGGATGTGAAGGAAGATCATGAGCAGCACCTGAAAACTATCTTATTAGGGACCTGGTGTTTCCAAAGTATGTAGCCATCAGAGGTCTTGGATTTTGAATAGACTGAGAATTAGTCCCCAGGATTGTCTAGGAGAGTTGGGTGTTCTGAGATATGCTAGATCCCCATACAAGGCTAGCTTGGTGTTTAGTCTTCAGGGTCCTTTTCTTTCGAGCAGGATGCTCCAGTTCAACAAACCTTCTGAGGTTGAGGGCTGATCTCAGGATTCTTTTGAATCTTGCGGGTGAAAATGACACTAGTGGTTATATTTCCTATTTTGGCAATTTCCCTGGTTCCTTTTCCTTCTCTCTATTTTCCAGTGTGCTCAATTCAGCTATCTCTTGTTCCTTGTGGCCTTACCTCTGCCATGTTTTCAGGATTTCAAGTCTAAACCTAGCTCAAATTTTAAAAAACCCTGAAAATCCTTAGTCTTCCAAGTATTGAACGATGAAAATCAAACCCTAAGTCATGTCTTATATTTTCAAGTTACTTTTTCCATTCACTTAGGGCATGTGTTTTAATTCAAGTCGCCTCGTCACGTTACTCCAGTCGAATATTCCTTAGCTCTTCCCGACCTGGCATTTTCCTTGTGTCGCAAGGTCTCATTCAAAATCAGAATATTCCTTCAGTGTTACAAGACTCAGCGATTTCTTTATGTTGGGTAGTTGCAGAATAACTATGTCATAAAGCTTTATGTAAAAGGGACCCACTGCTTAGTCGGGTGATCACGGGAGATTTTTAACAGTCATGAAAATGTCTTCAGACTTCGCGATTACTTCATGTCGCGTTATCGCCAAATCAAGCCAAAGCTAACAGTTAAGTCAGGCCTTCAGTCGCGTGGTCTCAAAATGAAACAACGGTTAAGGGATTTTGACCGAGACCTTGCGACTAACCATTTGAAGTTTGAAGTATTGCTTAGTCAGGATGTCGCTAGAACAAGACGATGACTCAGTTCTCCAGTATGTAGTAAGTGAACAAATGATCGAGTGACATGTGTCATAAGATGGGTGGACGTTTAAAATATTATTGCATGGTCGCAAGAAGGAGAAAATGGATTCAGTGACTTTGAGACTAAGGTGCTTTTCCTTCTATCGTGATGTCTGGAAATGATTTAAGGGCATGTAAGAAACATTGAGCGATTAAGTGACTGCCGTCAAATGAAAGAATCAGAAAATCCAATGATGGTCGCAAAGTCTCAGAAACAAAGTTCCCCAGGGGAAAAGACCTCCCGACTTGGTGATTAGGGTATGTCGCGCAGTCGTCAGAAGTGAAAAGGGGGTGCTTATAACATGTTAAGGTAAAGTTGAATGCTCAGGGCTTATATCTCTAGACTCGGTGACTAGGCATTGTCGCGAAGTCTTGAAATAGAAATTAAACACTCAGCGATAGGGAGATAACCGTAAAGGTTAATGGTAATGGTTATTCGCAAGGTCTCAGAAAGAATGGTGATTTACTATTAACTATGTGCGACTATGATTTCAGTTATGTCGCGTGATCGCCAGATGATCACTTGGGTCAGCCAAAGTTAAGAAAGCACATTGTCGCCAGGTCTTGAGATGGAACCATGGTTAATAATAGAGGCCCGTGACAAAGAGACTTAATGTAGTCGCACAGTCACCTGATTACAAGATCTAAGAAACGGCGACAGTTTTTTGATGTGATAGAGTAAATCTCTCGACAATCAATCACAGGCTCGTATTTTGATTACTATGCAAAAATAATAGCTGAGATGTGAGATAGATAACGAATTAGAATGTGACATGTCAGCTCTCTTAAATGTTATATGATTGTTCCAAGGATTCATTTTTGAAAATTTGATTTTCTGTCAAGCTCAGGGACTACAGCTATGTTTTTGTATTTGAGTTCAGAGTGTGCGGAATTAATGATAGAACTGATGTTTCTGAATTATGAGCTGTGTACTCTGAATGATGGCTATAAGGTGTTGATACTGCATTCATTCTCATTCACCGTGCTTTCAATCTTCAGAGCCCAAGTTGCTAATTTTTAGAAGAGTGATATTTTGCGTAGTTTGCAGTGTATCCAAAGTTTATCAGAGAGTTCTAAATTGTAGGAGACTGTGCTCAGAACAAACAGCTGATATTTGAGATAGATTTTTTCAATATCGGTAAGGAAAAAGAGATTCAGGGTGTTGCAAGGATGAGAAGAGCTGTGAGTGTTGCTTCAACAAGTGGAGGGAGTGGAAAGGAACAGAAAGGAAAAGCAAGTTTCTCTGATGAGTTTCTCCGCCTCCTACCAGGTTCAACGCAGAATAAGAAGGCTGATGCTAATGTTCGCCTGGATGAGTACAAGAACATTTGAGATGCTGTGACCCTGGGCACAACAGGTTTCTCCCTTTTCAATTACTTCTATAAAAATTATGATAAGCCCATCCCAGTATCAAACCCTTGAACATGTGGTCTTTCTAGGTTGCTTGTTCCTGATGTTTTCGTAGATGTAGACCTATTTCTAGACCTAGAAAATCACTATGATGCCCTGACAAAGACCATCAAAAGGGATGATGGCATTTCCCTACTAATATTAAACAGGAACCCATTCATGCAAGCCTTTGGCTTATTCAACACCATGTCTACTAAAATTGACATGACGAAGCAGGAGAAGAGGTATAGTTCCAAGCCTGGTATTGCAAAAGGCTTATTGTAGAAGCATATGTTAAAAGAATTGAAAAATTACTTAGGTCCTATGGTTGAGCCCTATCCATATTATTATAAGGATCTACACTTCTACATTAAGTATAATTCTTATGCCCTATGTAGAGTGCTAGGGATAGATGGAGATGTAGAGAAAATCAATGCTGGCATCTTAATGATGGTACTAGACCTGCAAGTGGTGCATTCAAGCACTAGCTATGATTACATACAACATATAATTGATGAAATGCATGAGGGTTTTGTTGCAACCCAGAAGATATTAAATAACCCCAAGGAGAAGGAGCCTGAATTTTTGCATTATTCAGTCCTAATGCACCTTCTCTTATACTTCAATTTTGTAATCATGGATGTGCATAACTTGTCTCCTCAGAGATTCTATCAGACGGCACCAAATCCTATCTAGTTTTGGGTCAAGGTTTGGAATTATACTTCCAAGGAGTGTGACTACTGTGCTTTCCAAAATTGGATTGTGTATCCAATTGTGCAGAGTTTGGGGACAAGCAAGACTAGAGTCCCATTAAAGATCATACAATTGCTCAGGCCCTGTGAGTATTCGGATAATTGGCCTGGAAATCATAACTGGGGTGATTTCTTCTTGGAGGAGAATTTCACCATTATCAGGGTATATGGG
>MU223746.1:3434854-3478630 GCA_018584345.1 Thuja plicata
ATGTTTTTGCTTGGTCATATGAAGACTTGAAGGCATATAGAGAGGACCTTTTCCAACATGAGATTCCTCTGAAATCAAATGTCAAGCCATTTAGACAGAAACAAAGGCCCATTAACCCCTTGTTGGCCCCTAAAATGCAGTAGGAATTGATGAAACTCAAGGATGCTAGGAAAATCCAACCTATTAGACATTCAACATGGGTATCAAATATAGTGCCAGTTAGGAAGAAGAATGGTGACATCAGATTATGTGTTGATTTTAGAAATCTCAATATTGCTTCATTGAAAGATAATTATTCACTGCCTAATATGGAAGCAATGTTGCATAAGGTGACTGGTTGTGAATTATTGTCAATGATGGATGGTTTTTCAGGTTACAACCAAGTTCTAGTCAAGGATTCAGAGCAATATAAGATTGCATTTACTACTCCTTGGGGAACATATGTTTATATCAGAATGCCTTTTGGTTTGATAAATGTAGGTGCAACTTTTCAGAGAGCCATAGATGTTGCTTTCAAAGAGTTTATTGATTTGTTCATGGTTGTTTACCAAGATGACTTAACTGCATATTCTAAGAAGGCTAATGATCATTGTGATCATTTGGGTAAAATTTTTAATAGAGCATTAGAATATGGTGTTTCATTAAACCCTAAGAAATGTCACTTTGCAGTTAAGGAGGGAAAATTGCTTGGGCATATAGTGTCCAGAGAAGGGGTAAGAATAGACCCTGAAAGGGTGGAAGCAATCCAGAAAGTAGTTTCTCCAAGAAACTTAAAAGGTGTACAATCTTTCCTAGGAAAGATTAATTTTTTTAGGAGATTTGTAGTCAATTTTTCTGAAATTGTCAAGCCCATTGTGAAGTTGTTGAAAAGGGATACTAAGTTTGTTTGGAATGATGAGGCTCAACAAGATTTTGAAAGGATAAAGAAGGCAGTGCAGGAAACTCCAGTGTTGAAATCTCCAAATTACACTAAGCCTTTCTCCCTGTTTTCATTTGCATCATTTCATACAATTGCTGCAATTTTGCTTCAGAAAGATGAGCAAGCATTTGAACATCCCATAGCCTTTTATAGTAAATCCTTGCAGGCTGCAGAACTTAACTATGAAGTAATGGAAAAGCAAGCCTATGCATTGGTAAAGGCTGTGAAGTCTTTTAGGCCTTACTTGGTGTGTGCCAAGGTGTAGGCCTATGTTCCACATTCAGCACTGAAAGATATTCTTACACAGTCAGAGGTCACTGGTAAGAGATGCAAATGGATTACAAGGAATCAAGAGTTCAATCTGGAAATCAATATCACTAAATTGGTAAGAGGTCAAGGCTTGGCCAAACTTATGATAGAGGAGAACTTGGATTTAGTGCAATCAAATCAAATAGAGGCACATGATCAAGCCATTACCAGTATACAGAGGCAACCATATTACGCCGATATTGTCTTCTTCCTCAAAAATGCTAAATGTCCTGATTATCTGTCTGATAACCAAAAGAGAAGTTTGAAATTGCAAGCTCAAAGGTATGTTTTGATTCAAGGAGATTTATTTTGGAAGGATAATAATTGTGTACTATTGCTATGCCTTGACAAATATCAAGCTGAGAAATTCCTAATTGAGATGCATGAAGGACAATGTGGAGGTCACTTTTTTGCTAAGACCACTGCCCATAAGATTTTAAGGGCAGGATACTATTGGCCTACTTTGTTCAAATATACCTATACACATGTTAGGAAATGTGAGCCATGTCAGAGGTTCTCCAATAAGTTGAAATTTGCAGGTGCTCTGTTGCTCAACCCAGTGAGTATTGAGGCTCCTTTTGCTGTATGGGGCATTGATTTTATTGGTGAATTTCAAGAAAATTCTAGTGCAGGGCACAGTTGGATTTTAGTTGCCACAGATTACTTTACTAAATGGATTGAGGCTATTCCCACAAGGAAAGAAACTAGTAAGGTGGTTACTGAATTTTTGTTAGAAAACATTTTGACCAGATTTGGAGTGCCTAGTAAATTAATAATGGACAATGCTATGAGTTTCAGATCAGAGGAAATGACAAGTTTCTGCGAGTAGTATGGGATTACAATATCATACTCATCCCCATATCATCCATAGGCTAATGGACAAGCTGAGTCTAGCAATAAAAGCATATTGAAAATATTGAAAAGAACTCTGGAACAAAACAAGAGGACATGGCACACAAAACTGAGATTAGCTCTTTGGGCTGATAGGATAACACTTAAGAAGGCAACTGGTCAATCACCTTTTGAATTGGTGTATGGTTTACAAGCAAGATTTCCTATTAAAAATTTATTTCCCATTTGCAAATACATACAAGAGGAACATTTAGATGTCTCTGACAATATGCAAAATAGAATGATGCAGCTGAATGAATTGGATGAAATGAGGAGAAATAGTCAGAAAGAAAATGAGAAGCTGCAACAGCAAATGAAATATCTATTTGACAGGAGGGCTACTAAGAGAAAGTTCCAAATTGATTATTTAGTTCTCCAATGGAATGTGAGGGCAGAGGCTAAAGGCAAGCATAAGAAGTTTGAGTCTTTATGGCTAGGACCGTTCATTATTGCAGAAAACTTTGGCAAAGAATCATACTTGTTGAAGAATATGGAAGGAGATCTCTTTGAGTTGCCTGTGCATGGGCAGTTTTTGAAGCCCTTCTTTGAGTAAAGGTTCAAGGTGCACAAGTAAGTATGTATTATATTCTCCTTTCCTTGTCCCTTGTTTGTAAATTCTGTACATATTTCCCTTTCGGTTTTAGGGTTTTGCTCTATTAGAAAGGTGGTCTGCAACCAGAGATTCTATGGTTCTTTGTCATAAACTATGTTTAGCCAATCCACATCAGAGCCACTGTTGGTTGTATTTCCTATTTTGGCAGTTTCCCTTGTTCCTTGTCCTGCTCTCTGTTTTCCGGTGTGCTCAATTCAACTATCTCTCGTTCCTTGTGGCCTTACCTCTGCCATGTTTTCAGGTTTTCAAGTCTAAACCTAGCTCAAATTGTAAAAAACACTGAAAACCCTTAGTCTTCCAAGTATTGAATGATGAAAATCAAACCCTAAGTCATGTCTTATATTTTCAAGTTACTTTTTCCATTCACTTAGGGCATGTTTTTTAATTCAAGTCGCCTCGTCGCGTTACTCTAGTTGAATATTCCTTAGCTCTTCCTGACTTGGCATTTTCCTTGTGTCGCAAGGTATCATTCAAAATCAAAATATTCCTTCAGTGTTACAAGACTCAGCGATTTCTTTATGTCGGGTAGTCGCAGAATAACTATGTCATAAAGCTTTATGTAAAAGGGACCCACTGCTTAGTCGGGTGATCGCGGGAGATTTTTAAAAGTCATGAAAATGTCTTCAGACTTCGCAATTACTTCATGTCGTGTTATCTCCAAATCAAGCCAAAGCTAACAGTTAAGTCAGGCCTTCAGTCGCGTGGTCTCAAAATGAAATAGCGGTTAAGGGATTTTGACCAAGACCTCGCGACTAACCATTTGAAGTTTGCAGTATTGCTTAGTCAGGATGTCGCCAGGACAAGAGGATGACTCAGTTCTCCAGTATGCTGTAAGTGAACAAATGATCCAGTGACATGTGTCATAAGACAGGTGGACGTTTAAAATATTTTTGCATGGTCGCAAGAAGGAGAAAATGGATTGAGCGACTTTGAGACTAAGGTGCTTTGCCTTCTGTCGCGATGTTTGGAAATGATTTAAGGGCATGTAAGAAACATTGAGTGATTAAGCGACTGCCATCAGATGAAAGAATCAGAAGATCCAACGGTGGTCGCGAAGTCTGAGAAGAAAAGTGACCCAGGGGAAAAGACCTCCCGACTTGGCGATTAGGGTATGTCGTGCAGTCGTCGGAAGTGAAAAGGGGGCGCTTATAACATGTTAAGGTAAAGTTGAATGCTCAGGGATTATATCTCCTGACTCGGTGACTAGGCATTGTCACGAAGTCTTGAAACAAAAATTAAACACTCAGCAATAGGGAGATAACCATAAAGGTTAATGGTAACGGTTAGTTGCGAGGTCTCAGAAAGAATGGTGAGTTACTATTAACTGTGTGCGACTATGATTTCAGTTATGTCACGTGATCGCCAGATGATCACTTGGGTCAGCCAAAGTTAAGAAAGCACATTGTTGCCAGGTCTTGAGATGGAACCATGGTTAATAACAGAGGCCTGTGACAAAGAAACTTAATGTAGTCGCGCAGTCGCCTAATTACAAGATCTAAGAAACGGCGGCAGTTTTTTGATGTGACAGAGTAAATCTCTCGGCAACCAATCACAGGCTCGTATTTTGATTACTGTGCAAAAAGAGTAGCTGAGATGTGAGACAGACAACCAATTAGAATGTGACATGTCAGCTCTCTTAAACATTATATGATTGTTTCGAGGATTCATTTTTGAAAATTTGATTTTCTGTCAAGCTCAGGGACTATAGCTAGGTTTTTGTATTCAAGTTCACAGCATGCAAAATTAATGACAGAACTGATGTTTCTTAATTATGAGCTGTGTACTCTGAATGATGGCTATAAGGAGTTGATACTACATTCATTCTCATTCATCGTGCTTTCAGTCTTCAGAGCCCAAGTTGCTAATTTTTAGAAGAGTGATATTTTGCGTAGTTTGCAGTGTATCCAAAGTTGATCAGAGAGTTCTAAATTGCAGGAGATTGTGCTCAGAACAAATAGCTGATGTTTGAGATAGATTTGTTTCAATATCGGTAAGGAAAAAGAGATTCAGGGTGTTGCAAGGATGAGCAGAGCTGTGAGTGTTGCTTCAACAAGTGGAGGGAGTGGAGAGGAATAGAAAGGAAAAGCAAGTTTCTCTGATGAGTTTCTCCGCCTCCTACCAGGTTCAACGTAGAATAAGAAGGCTGATGCTAATGTTCTCCTGGAAGCCCATCCCAGTATCAAACCCTTGGACATGTGGTCTCGCTAGGTTGCTTGTTCCTAATGTTTTCTTAGATGTAGACCTATTTCTAGACCTAGCAAATCACTATGATGCCCTGACAAAGACCATCAAAAGGGATGATGGCACTGCCCTGCTAATATTAAACAGGAACTCATTCATGCAAGCCTTTGGCTTATTGAGCACCATGTCTACTAAAATTGACATGACGAAGCAAGAGAAGAGGTATAGTTCCAAGCCTGGTATTGCAAAAGGCTTATTGCAGAAGCATATGTTAAAAGAATTGAAAAATTACTTAGGTCCTATGGTTGAGCCCTATCCATATTATAAGGATCTACACTTCTACATTAAGTATAATGCTTATGCCCTGTGTAGAGTGCTAGGGATAGATGGAGATGTAGAGAAAATCAATGCTGGCATCTTAATGATGGTACTAGACTTGCAAGAGGTGCATTCAAGCACCAGCTATGATTACATACAGCATATAATTGACGAAATGCATGAGGGTTTTGTTGCAACCCAGAAGAGATTAAAGAACCCCAAGGAAAGAGATTAAAGAACCCCAAGGAGAAGGAGCCTAATTTTTTGCATTATTCAGTCCTAATGCACCTTCTCTTATACTTTAATTTTGTAATCATGGATGTGCATAACTTGTCTCCTCAGAGATTCTATCAGACGGCACCAAATCCTATCCAGTTTTGGGTCAGGGTTTGGAATTATACTTCCAAGGAGTGTGACTACTGTGCTTTCCAAAATTGGATTGTGTATCCAATTGTGCAGAGTTTGGGGACAAGCAGGACTAGAGTCCCATTAAAGATCATACAATTGCTCAGGCCCTGTGAGTATTCGGATAATTGGCCTGGAAATCATAACTGGGGTGATTTCTTCTTGGAGGAGAATTTCACCATTATCAGGGTATATGGGTGTATTCACCCACCTCATTTATTATCATATCATGTGCCTGCAAGAGTAGCTGCTATGGAATTTATTTGGCAGTTGATGTTAACAGATAATGAGTACTTTACACCGCACAAAAAGGGGACTATAACCCCTAGGCAATTTAAGATTTCCAACTTTACAATTGGTAAGAATGCCATAGATGAAGTGGGTCAGTGGTTGGAGAAGTACAGAATGGGGGAAACCTCTTATAGGTACATTGACCTAGAGGGCTTCATGGCAGGGGTTAGGAAACTGTATACTCCTACCATCCTAAATACCAATATGCATTGTGAATGCATAGAAGAAGATTCAACAAGAAACATCTTGGATGAAGATGACAGTCATATGAGAAGACTGAGAATCCAGGAGTTGCTAAAGCTGGAGACACAAATAAAAATAAATGGGTTGTCTTTTGGGGGATTTTACCCTGATCTCCCATATTTTGATAGGATTAAGGCCATGAAAGACAACTACTATGTGCTTGTAGAGCATTTGGATACAGTCCTGGACAAGAAAGGTGCTCAGTCACCTAAACACTCAGAATTAGAATATGAGAGTGGTGATAACAGTGATTATGCATGTCCTCCCATGTCTCCTCCACCACAACAAGCCTCAGAGAAAGAAATGGCTGAGATCCCGTAGTTGCAGGGAGCAGAAGGACACATTGTAGATCTAACAGTTGCTACACAGCCAGATGATGTAGAAGAACCTATTGCAAAGAGGCAGAAGTTGGAATTAGGATAGCCTTTAGTGGATGGAAAAAGTAAGAAAAAGGATAAGGCTAAGGCCTTAGTACCTGGCACTAGGTTATATGATCATAACCTAAGAAAAGAAATCAGGGAAGACAAAAAGCAACGGCCTGACCTAGAAGATGAAGTTGAGGTACCACTCAGGGCTTGTGTTGATGAAAGATTGCTTCATCAACAAAAATTCCTAGATGATGACAGCTTTGTAAAAATAGAGGAGTTTAAAGACTTCCTAAGATGGCACAAAATAGAGCAAATAAGATCCCAATTAACAGTTGATGGGAAAGAAACAATTACAAATGAAGCCCTAGTGGCCTTACAAAATTATGATCCTGAAAATGAGGATATCTCGCCTGAGGATGCCAGGAAGATGGTGTTGGGAAGTGGGATATTTTTGGCTGAGGGATGGGATTTAGCATCTGCTTTCATTATAGATCAAATCAGAAAGCAGCCAGATCTTAAAATGGTTAGTGAGGTCCAGGTAGGAGAAATGATAAAAGGATTTGGGTATAACCCAAAATCTCAGGCCTTTGCAATGTGGAGCTTAAGCCCAAAAGACCAAAAGCCTCAATTAGTAAATATTCAGGAAAATATGGTGGGGAATCAGATGGTGTGGTCTGTACAAAATACAGGGGACTTAGAAAGCTCTCAAATTATGACACACTAGGCTCAATTGAATGAGGACAAGACAAAACAATTGTCTGAAAGGTATACTACTCTGTTGGAAGAAACAAGTGCACTATCTAAGGACAGAGACATGTGCCACATACAACTATACCTGAGGGATCAATTGATCAGGACATTGACAGATGAATTGGAGGCAAAGCCTAAGGTAGTGTATGTGCCTGCACAACCACCACCAATGCAGATTGAAGATAAGCCTAAGTCAGAAGAGGCTGTGGAACAAAAGGTGGATGAAGAAAAGGGAAATGCAATAGCTTTGAAGGCATTAAAAGGCATACTACAACATAGAATTGAGATCCTAAAAGACAAAGCTGATGTTGTAGTCAATACATATAATAAGTTTCCAGTATTGCATACTAAGGTAATGGGGTACCTTGCTATTCTAAACCCTTACTTCACAAAGTGGTCTACTAGGGAAAATTTATTTGAGAATTTGTCATCTTTACAGGCCATAAGACCATATTTTCCTTCAATAGTCACAGAAGTTGAAGATGAGATCAAAAGAGTTAACATTGCTCTCTCATTCTTCAAAGGAAAATTGAACTAGATAGAGGTAAAATTGAGCCTCTTTTCAAGTGATTTCAATAGGTTTATTCCTTTCTTAAGGGGAGATGATGACCAAGTAAAGGATATAGATGCCTGGAAGAGTGAGTTTGGCAGTAAGATGCCTGGTGAAGAGGCTTTTCTTTTGGGAACAAATGTTGATATAGAGGGATTCAATAAGATATTAGATGAGGCCTTCAAAGCAGAGACTAATATCAACAAGTTCCTACTTGATATCAAGAACATCACTGATGCTAGATGGGATAGGAAAAAGGTACAGGTATAGAGTACTCAGGACTTCAAGTGGCCATCAAACGATGAAGTAAAGGCTTGGGAATTCATGACTACACCAAAAAAAAAGAAGCCTGTAGTTGAAGAAGAAATTTTGAACGATGAGTAAAGTGAACACTTGGCATTGCACTGTTCAAAGATAAGAGGGACAATTATTACAAAAGGAGAATGTAGGTGAGTAGGCGAGCACAACTATCTAGACTCAACATAAATACTATCAGCTACCATCTACAAATCTGATTGCAGTCACTAGATCGGGTGAAGAATAAGAAATATCTATTTCATATCTTTTTGACTTAGTCCTTTCACCGCTTCTTCTCTCTTTCTTTTTGTCTCTCTTGTAACTTTAGGGTTAGGCTTTCAAGTGACCATCTGAAGCTTTTTGCATCCTTAAGGGATCCCAAGATGGTCAAAAACCTATATATAGCAAAAGAGTTGTAATTGTTAAGTGTCTTTTGATGTTGGAACATTTTGAAAAGGAGATAATATATCATAGAATTTAGATATTCTGGGTTTCTGTCTATCTTTTGAAGCTGTATAATCTTTCATGTATGGAAAGCTAGATCATATAAATAATATACGGTGCAATTTTACTCTCCTCCATTACTGTCTCTTTATTCTTTGTGTTTGCTCTTCTATGTTAAGTTTACAAGGTATTCTGAAACATTTTGGTTATAAGGTAACTATTTGATTATTTGCAAGTTTCTTTCAAGGAAAGAACTAAGTTTTGTGAGTAATTTCAGGGAGCATACTGCTTTGTTTAAGAATTTGATACAATAGTTTTGAGATGACAGGGTAACTTGTAAGGCAACTTACCTAAATTGTATGTGAACTGTAAGGCAGTTTACTATGTTTTGTTTCTATGATATCTTAGCTTATTTTGACTCTATAGCCCAAAGGATAGGCACTGGTTCAGAAAGTAGTATGATAATATATCTTTGTCTAAGTTATTCCAATATATCAAAACCAATTCAATCATAATACTTTGTTACTAAGAACAGATAAACTAAACTTGTTAAGGACCTATGTTAGCAGGACAGTGTCCATATTAGTGATTCCTTGGAGAGTGAATCAACTAGGTTATCCCTCCTATAAAGAAAAGGAAGAAGGATGAAAATCCTTGTATCACTGATTCTTGTTATGCTCACAACCATGGTTTGTATGGTTATATCTTGCATCTGGTTATGCTTGATTATTTGCAAGGTGATTCATAAGTTGGTTTAACAAAAGATACATAGCAAATCAGTGTCCACATCAACAAATACTGTGTAAATAGAAATCTTAAGAGGTAAAACGTGCCTTAGTATATGTGGAGCCCAAAAACAAAGAAGGAACTTATCTAGTCCTTAGCAATTAGGCTTTTCTTGTCTCTGAATCAGTATTAGAAAGCATAGTGTTCAAGTAGTCTTTTCAAGCATTGCGGTTCATACAAGAAAAATCCCTAATAGACCCAATCCCACTGAAGGTCTGGTTCCAAAAACTATGGCTTGGGAAACCCTCAGGTGGTGTGAAATATAAATCTTTAGAAGGGGATGAGCTCATTCCCTCCTTCTAGCGCCAATTTTTGTTGACAAGACTTTGTGACCGGGTCTGCCAACAGATGTAAGTTGTCACTGGGTACCAGGGTACCGGCCAACTTTTCCTATAAAGGTTGTCCAGAGAAATGAGATTCTCTGGGCCATCAAGCACCTGAGAGTTGAGTCTCGACAATGCAGGAGCTAAGTTGGGCGTAGTGACTATTTTTTTGGGGGGGATAGCTATTTTTATTCTCTCATCTTCTTCAGGGATTTCGGTGAGGTGGGGTTTCCTTCAAGTACTTAGATTATCAAACAAACTTCAAAAGATGTGCTAGGGTTAGAAGTATTCCATCTACTTATAGTCATTCAAATACATCTGAAACATCAACCATGCTCTAACATGCTACACTAAAATACTGAATGCATGCACAACCATCAGTTCATACATATTCAATAGCGAGGGGAAAAGAAGGTCATTAATCTACTTTAATATATCAGAAAAAGGGAAATAAGAGACATACAACATGAAATAACATTAACCAGAAATCAAAACGCTAACAACATCATTACCAGAACTCCTCTTTATTCATTAACAAGTTTCCAGCGAGCAGTGGTGAGTACATTAACAAGTCCATGGGAGCATCTATCTAAGGAAAGCTTCTAAAGAATAAGGAGCATTGAGCTCTGAAACTACAAGAAATGAAAAGCTGAAAATGTTATAGCTATGGACTGCAAAATCCTTCATTTTTCTGACCCTTGGAATGAGATCAGAATTATTATTTAAACACAAGTTTTTTCCCTAAAACTAACCTAATCCAGTTTATACTCAAACAATAAAATAGAATTTCTAGTGGCTGGTACTACCTGCACCATGCTACAACAACCTCGAGAAGAAAAAAGGTCTGACATGTTAGAATAATAAGACAAGAAAGAGGTATGGAAGAATCGGCCTAGTGGAGAGGGCCAGAGGGAGAATAGAAGAAATCTGATCCCCCGAGGATCAAGGCTACATGCCTTATCAATGTGAAAACAACCCACTATCTCTAATGTGGTAGGTGTTCAATGTTGGGGTGGTGCCTTGGGAAGACCACCTGTTAGAACCATCTTGTTGAGCTGATGTGCCTTGCTGGGGTTACCTACTTTCTGACATCCTCATTAACTTCCTGATAATGACCGGTCAGATCCCAGGAACCTGGAAGCGGGTCATCAAAAGAATACAAAACTATGAATCTGGAACTTCTAGGATCTAGGAGCCTACTCTCCAAGAATAATAAATACAAAATCTTCTTGGCCAATGAAAATATCCAGACTTTGAAGGACCTTATTTCTCTTTACTTCCTTTGAATGTTTCTATGAGCTGGGCGACCCTATCTTCATTAACATCCTTGAGGTCGGCCTGATGGTATTTGGTCACCTCTACGTGGTCATCCAGATCCAGAACCTTTGCCTTGAATTCTGTGGCCATCTTCACCATGTCATGACCTTGGAGCACCATCCTAGATATATGTGACATAAGTGTTCCATCCATTCCCTCCGAGGACTGGTATCCAGCTTCCATTAGCTCATCAAATTTTCCCATAACGTACTTCTCAGGAGTACATGTCTCGATGCTAAAGGGATCCACTCTGGAAACCCTTACAATGAATGCCTTATATAAATTTAAAGAAAAATCAATCTCTAGAACTTTATCCCATAGGGCCCCTACCAGTTTCTTGGTTAGCTCTAATGTGAGGTCCAGTCTGGAGTGATGGGTCTGGACAAAGTCAAAGGACTATTCCCCCAAAATTTTGGCCTCGGTGATAATTTCCTCATCGAGATCCATGAGCTCTCCTAGCTCTCCTATCCAAGCCTCATATTTTTCAATATCCCCTTCCTAGATAGAAATGGAAGTCTTGGCTTGATGCAACACACTCTTGGATGCATATAGGTCTAGGAGTGTGGCGATTAGGAAACACTGAAAATTTCCAACCTATTCATTTACCCACATGTCTACTACCTATGCCTTTTTATTCATGCTTCTTAGTGCATCAATATCACCTAGTGGGAATGGTGCTCTAGATGTGGAAGCTTCCAGAGGAATGGCAGTGATAGGTATTGCCAACTCTATCAACAACCCAACAAGATTTGTGTTCTTCTCATTTTCTTCCTTGAGTTTCTGGGCCTCTTTCTCATAACGGGCCTCCACCACTTTGGTTTCTTCCTTAAGTAGGTCTAACTCTCCCTACTTTCCCCTCTTCCCTAGAGATATCTCTGTGATTGCATAATCTCCAACCTTGGTTTTTTCCTCATCTGCCTCTGGGGGAGGTGTTGCAACTACCGCAACTGTGTCCCTGCCCGGCCCATTCCAGAGGGTATGGACTGTCTGGGCTTTCTTGGCCTTAGGTGGATTTTGTGCTTGTGCCATCATCTCTACCAAAGAGACATGGGCCTTGGATGGTGGCAGAGCCTTCCTTTTTCTTGCATCCACTAACCATTATGGTGGGGGCACGGGTGGCCTTGCTACCAGAGCTTGATCTTGTGAACCCCTGTCGGGGTTTTGTTGCATATTCCCAATATTTGGAGCCTCTCTTGAATCTTTCCTTGTATCTTTTGGATCATTGAAATCATCCACCTTAGTGGCATTGGTATCATCTTCTCTGGTGTCCATGTCTTTAGCAGCGTCAGATTCTACATTTGTATCTTCGGGGTGTGGCCCCTCATCTTGCTGCTGTTGTTGTCCCGCATCGGCCTCTACTACTAGAATTTTCTCCTCTGTTGGAGTTTCTATAGGAGGTGGTTGAGGCATCTGGCCAAAGATTTCTCATGCGGCTATTGAGATCACCTCACCAAATGTTACTTTCATTGGAGGTGACATTTGGAGCGAGGCAGCTGACGTTACGGTTGCTCCCATAGATTTGGTTCCCTTAGCCGATGCCATTTTCTCATCTTGATTTTGCTTTACCTCCATGGTGTGTGTTTTGAAAACCTATATCTCTAGAACATAAAAGACATGTACCTATTCTAGCTCATCTTCTGGTTTTGCCTGGACTTCCTACGCTGTTGCACCCTCTTTCTCTGGGGTTTTCCTCTCAAGAGGGGTCACCACTTCCTCTTGGGTAGCTATCTCCTCTATTGCCTTCCTGAGATCCCCTTGTAGGTTCAAAAGTTCATTTGTCCCAAATAATTTTTCAAATTCATCATACAAAGGGGATGTCTCTGAAGGATTCTTGGGTTGATTATTCAGCTCCGGGGAGTCTAAGAAGAATCTAAATTTCAGGGATGCTTGGCATCTCGAGCTCTGGCTCCACCTTTGGCAGAGGGTCAATAGCTCTTTTTATTTTCCTCCTAGTTATCAAAGGGGGACTTGCATCTACCATGGTGGCCCGCTCTTCCTCCTCCCCAGTCCCTGTTGCTCAAACCATCAATGCTTCTAGTGAAGGGGAAGTGGGAGGTCGGACAAGTCTAGTAATGAGAGTGGGGGTGGCCAGCCGGGTGATTAACTTTTCCCTCATATTCTGTGAGGGTGTCATTGAATGTTGGATTTGTTCCACTATGGGAACTATGGATGGGACTTGGGATGGAGTCCCCATCTTCCTTTTTCCTCTATCCTTGCCCTGCGAAGGGATTCCAGCCCCAGAAGTTGAACCTTGTACGAGTGGGCCGGCCTTCTGTGTTCTCTTTAGACACATCCTTTGAAAATATGAATGACTACATTCAATAACATCATTGGTGATATCCTCAATTGTGGGCCCCTCTAATACATCCCAGTTCACTAGAGGGAGGGCCATTTTATCTATCCCCTTTGCTTTATTTTGCGGGTCCTCTATGGACTCGGTGTTTGAAAAACTGTCCGGGAACTTTCGAAGCTTAAGGTGCTTCATCATGCCTTGAGTCATCCAAACGTAATGCCTATTTTGGACCTTGAAGTCATCTTGGTAGTCTTCCCAAAAATATTCAAAGTGAAGCTCATGCGGAGGGGTAGTCCGGGAAAGTGCCAATGCTATTTTTCCTAGCGGATCAAAGTTCTTCCGCTCTAGGTAGAACTCTGCCAACCCCAAAATTTTAAATTTGTTATCGACCTCCTTGGCCACTGCTAGGATGCATGTATAATTCCCACAAATGACTGGGAATGGGATAGTGGTAACCTTCTTCACCATGAAGAGGGAATGAAGCTCTAAGATTTGCCAGAAAATTTCTAAAAGAACTATCTTATTCCCACAATGCTTGGAAAACAAGTAGGGTTTCCCAGAGAAGCCGATAACCTGAATGTAGGTATGTTACTGAAAATGAATATAATAATGGCCATAAGAGCTGACCAAATCCATCACCTCCTTAGAGAGTCGGTATCCAACGTCTCGAGTAGGTGTGAGGAGGTTGTAGTAAATGAAGGAATCATTTAATCAACATAAGCCGAGGAAACTAGCCTCCCATTGGAGTTGTGGGAAATAATCCCACGGAGCATTCTAGCCCAGGTCAATGCCAAGTTCTATAGCTGTTAATAACCTATTTGTGATGGGATTTTGTTGTGCCAGTGCCCACAAAACATAAGATGTCATATAGAATTTGGGGGACCGGAGGACCTAGAGGAGTTGAGAATCAACGTGATTGGCAATGATGGTGGCCCAATCAAAGTATTGTTCACAAAAAGAGATGCCAAGAAAGAAGTAGTACGTCCATGCTGAGAATTCCTAGGCATGGGGATATCCAAAAATCCTACATAATGTGAATGATCCCCATTTGTATGCTTTCCTTGAATTCTATCCTGGTGATCTCCAGCTTCATGTTTTTGGAGTCTTTCTTTGGAGTTTTCAGCTAGTTGTTGTTGAGGTATTGCCGGGCCACGAGTTCTAGCTTTTGGAATTCCTCTAAGACCAAAGACTGGTGAGGATCACTGCGTCATCAAACTGGGGGATCCCCAACCCCACCTGAAAGGTCATGGTGTCCAGAGACACCATGGGGGTTGGGTATTTGGTTGGAACTGGGGAAGCTAGCATGAAATCCCAGATGGCTAAGTTGTAGTGCTCTTGTAAAGTGAGGATGATGTCCATAGCTTGGACAGAATAGGGGAAATAGGCAGCCTTAAGAATCCCAGAGTTGGCCACACTGATAGCCAATGAAACTCCGATAGTGCATTGAATATACATCATTTTTACCAGGGCCTACATTTTTGCCTACATCCTGACACTTGTGTTAGTGATCCATTTATTTTTGGACTCCACCTTTGATCCCTGAATAGTTTCCTCCTTGACATATTTCATATTCAATAGGATTTTTTCCAAGTCCTTCTCAATTTTTGACCTAACTGCTGCCTTGGTTGCAGTGGTGGTAGGGAGGTCAGGACTCCTGGGTGGAGTAGATGTAGAAGCCTCTAACATGATTGAAAAATTTGATACTCCAACAACCTACAAGACAAGAAGACCATTAGTACATGTATAAAACATAACTTCTATTCTAGACTTCGACGATTTTTTGTTACCACCGCATCATATTTGTTCCTGAAAGAATGTTATCTCTAGTTAAACATGAAAAAGATATATATTAAAACAACTTAGAATTTTACCATCACACAAGAATCTAGGGATTCTATCTTCATGTGGTGGACTGAGACAATGGCCATAGAGGGACTTGGGTCTGGAGCCCGGGAAACTACCCGTTACAAAGCAAGACCAGAAATGAGCCGTTGTTTGGCTGACATGGGGTGTGACGTGGTCGTGCAGTAATAGGAGTAATGAAATTTATATCAACAACTATCTAAAAATGTGCAGAGGTGGATGCCACTTGGGTTAAACTTAAATCCTCACACATGTAAAACTTAACCCACCATTAAGATTGACTTGACAGAGGAGAGAGAAAACCACTAGTTCAAAACCAGTAAGAATTTGAGTCCAAACCAAGCGGTATCCCTCTCGGATGAGCCCCAAAAAGTGTTTTTGATGCACAGAGTGCAATGAGCTCATCACAAGGCTAAGTGCAGGATATACAAGAACTATTTTCAGAGTCAAAGCACCAACGAGGGTTAAAGCATAGCTCGCAGACCTGGCTGAGAACGGGCATATATACAGACACAAACAAACATTTACAAAAATGTACATACACAAACTATACAGTGATATTTACAAATTTATAGAGGTATTTACACCGAAACCCTCAAAGCGTGAAGGAACCTAAATCATAGCTGCACAAAGGGTGGAAAACCCTCTGAAGGGAGGCAAAAAAAACAAAAACTAGAAATAGAGTGAGAGTAGAATGGAACAGAAATGAAAGCAAAACCAGCAAAGAGCCAACAAACTGAAAACTAGAGAAAAAGCTGAGAGCCTACCTAAAAACATGAGGAAGGCGGGAGAGACGAGCATAGAGGGCACTCTGCAAAGAATCAACCTTCAAATCACCATGAGAAAATACCACAAAACACTAGTTCAATCACCGCTAATCTCCAAATAAATCTACACTTAATCATCTAAAATCACCTTAATCACTCTGGAAAATCACTAAGTATTTGATGGCGGTAAATGTGAAAATGACAAGTAACTCCTATTTATACCGCTAGCGTAAAAATAAGGTTGCATTCTTCCCTCAAGCTCTGGAATAAGAAACCCTTTGGACATTGGGCCCAGGGATTCCATGCAGCCAAATCTTCTTGGAAAAGAAGACGTGATGGCAGAGAATCGCAGAGTCCAACATCCGGCGACAAAGAACAAACAAACAAACTCTAAGACCAGGGTCCGGGAGACAAGGACAAGACATGAAATAAAATGACCCTCATAGAAGCAAAGCCTAGAGGGTAAACAAAGAAAACAAAAGAAAACAAGGCAAGATAAAAAAGAGAAAAGGGGGACCCAACATTTTTCCTACAAAATGTAGGGACGAGTATGTAGGGCATAACATAAGCAATGTTATAATAAAACTATGATTAAATATTTAAAATTTAAACTTTAAACCAAAGAAAATATGAAAAATTCAAGAAAAAACCATAACACAAGTATTTGATGTCGAGGAAAACCCTATTAAGGGAAAAACCCCATTGGGAATTAACACCTATAAATAATGCACTAGAAATATTGTATTGCTGTTAGAAGATCTAGCAATATTAGGAGTTTATTATTACATCCAATACTAAATCCCTATTAAAGCACATACCCTCTTAGGAGTACTTTCAACCTTGTTAGGAGTTGAATGAAATGATGAACTCACTACCCTAGCACAGTGCCCAAAGTGAAGGTTAAATCCACCTTCTTGATCCACTGTCCAAAAAGAAGTATAAAAGTATACTTATAACAATGAACTGACTGATAGCAACTTCCTTTGCCTAAACAATTCCAATGAAGTGCATTATAAATATAATAACTACTCTACATCTAGCAGTTTTTGTGTCCACATGCTCACATCATCCAATACATCCAATCCATACCTTTACACATCAAGACACTACCTTCCTTTATACAAGTTATAATAAGCAAGTAGGTTTGCCTGTTAAGAATTCCCCAATGCAAAAACAATTACATAGACCTTTGCTAAGATAAATATGATACCTTACACAAGTAAATAACAAATACAAATCATCAGTTACACACCAAAATCTATAGTGCCTCCCATGTTTGCATTATGTTTCATGGTTATTTTGATCGAGAGACACTTTGTTTATTGCTAGTTTATTTGCATGATGAGATTCTTTGATGGCCTTACTTTACTTTGATTACCAATATCATAGTTTTTATCTGCTAGATGATGTTTCTGTTCAGTTTCATCATATCTCCATGATGATGCTAGTGATGTGACAAGATGATTTATGATGATTTCTGGTTTATTTTGTATTCAGACTTGGACTGAGGAGTATATTGTTATTTGATGGTTGTTATTTTATATTCTTGTTATGGTTCATTTATGTTGCGGATAAATCTATCTTTTATTTTCAGTAGTTATATGCTCAGATGGCTATAAATGGTTAATTAATACTTTAAGTTTTAATGCATTATCATGTGATTATATATGTTGTGATGATGTATTGCACCAACATTATTCATTTTTCCTGTTGGTGCTAGTACAAAGTGAGATTGAGTCATAGTAACTTGCTTGCGAGATCCACACGATGTCCCATTATCCTTTAACATAATTATGTGTTATTTGTGCTTCAACTATTTATAAGTTTGGGCATCTATACTTGATGTTTTCTTGTTTACTGAATAGGTACCATGTACATTCATCTTGAGTATAGGATTCGAATGTGTATGTATATCCCCAGAAGTGGCATCAGGAGATAGTGACCTTAGCCATTCATGTTGAGCCAATGTCATCCTTGTAAGGGGGATGTACCCATAGTATTGTTTTATTAATTAATCCTCTGGTTATTGTGGTAAATACAATTTCATAATGCATTATGTGAATTAACTAGTGAGTGTGTCTGTGCATTTAGGGTTTCATAGTTGTCATAGAGATTATTTAATTTTAAATGTTGATTTTATTGTTTTGGGGGATTTTTAATGTTTTATTCTATCTTATTTATTTTTTGGATAATTTTCCATAGATGAATTCCAAATTCTTGGAATGATTTTATTTAACTTTGGGGTTTTAGCTAATTAGTTTATTAAATGTATTAATAACCTAATTTATAAGTCACTTTTTAAAAAGTGCTTATATGAGGCAAAAATAGAGTTTTTAACTCACTTCTCATTTTGGTAATTGGACAATTTGAAGTTTTGCTCTAAAAACCTTTTGGAGAAATTCAATTTTGTGCTTGTTTTGTTTGATCTTCTCGTCAAATTTTTGTGGGTAGTGGCTCATTAGAATCATGTCATGATTCCTTTCCTTCTTTTGGAGCCATTTTCATTTTAGCGGACTCTTCGCAATTTTCTATCTATTCTTGGTTTTTACCAGTCATGTGAGGTATGGCTTTCTCAATTTTATTGTTTTTCTCCATTTTTGTTCATTCTTTTGATAGATAAATGTTTGGGGTTGATAAATACTATTCCCCTCCATTTGTATGCAATTCCTTGACCTGGTTGGGCGGGAACGAGCATTTTAGTGAATTCTTACTTTAGAAATTGAAGTTTATACCTAGTTATGCTGCCAGATTTTGTGTGTGTTCCTAAAAGTTAAATTTTATTAGATTTTTAATAATTTGGACATGTTTTTGAAATGGGTTTTCAATTTCGTCAAATTTCAAGAAGTTTGATTTTTTGAGCATTTTTGGCACCGCCTCATTTTACGTGTCGCCCACTTCTTGTTTGTTGCCTTGTTGGCATGTGTTGAGTTATGTTTTTGGTATCCTTTTCTACAAGGAGTAGGATTGTGGAATTTTAATGGATAGAGGACACTTTCAATATTTCCTTATCCCAATCCGAAGTGCTTCACCAACGTGTTTTGGTGATTTTGGCCTTTTGGTTGATTTTGTCCATTTTGATATCTTTTATGGAATCCACTCCGATGTGTTTTATCGAGAGAGGTTTATTATTTTATATTGGTTAATTCCTTGAATCTAGTCCCTTTTTTATCATTACATTTTTGGTTACGTGGTGATGGTTGTGTTCACCCACTTGCACGTGAGTGTGCTTATGTTGGATCTTGCGAGATCCGAACTCCTAGATATAGGCTAGTTGAGTGTGTTTGTTAATTTGGGGGTTGGGTTGGGAATTGAATTTCCTTTTGGAACTCATCATATGGTGAGAAAGGGTATGTATGGGTAGATGCATGGAGTGGCTTCTCATGATTATCCTGGTCTTGAAGTGGTCGACAAGGTAACGTGGAGAGGTTTTAATAAATTGATAACCAATTAAACACATGGGTAATAAAACTTAATAAAAGATAAGATGTTACCTATATGGTATGTGGAATCCTACGGGAGTTGATTCACCATACCATATGTCACTTGGGAGTACCAAGGGCGAGGGTGTAGTGTCTATTTGACAACCATTCTCTGGCGCGAGCTGGTACAAGGGCACGCTATGAGGCCTCTTGTGAGAGTTGATTGACGATATACAACTTGGTCTAGTATGAGCCAAGAAATGACACTTCACTATAGTACCTACATAGTATCCTTACTATGTTCTAAGTAGTGACATAAAATACTACATTACATTCATGTTTATTTGTGTACCTTGAGCCATGCATTGATTGGCGTGTGTGTAGCCTCTTTCTTGGGTGTGTTTTATGTGATTATGGATGGGTCATTATCTATATGATCATGATGGGGTGGGCCTATGGGTACCCAAATGGTTGAGTAGAATCAATAACCTATACTACTACTGGGGATCGGTGTACAAAGATGATCTTCTTCCTATTGCAGAATTGGAGCATGTTGCTCACTTGTTCTTCGTTATACTTTCAGTGATTTATTGTAGTTCTTGATTTATATTTATGTAACTATGATAGTGTTAGAAACAATAAGAGGGGGGGGGTTGAATTAGTGTTTGAATATTTATTCTATATCAAAAAATTTAAATATAAATCAAATATATATCACTTTTATCTTAACACAAGAGCACATAACACATGATATGATTATGGGGAAACCTTGATCAGAGGAAAACCCCAGTGGGAATTAGTACCCACAAATATTGCACTAGTATAATGAACCTGTTAAAGTTCCTTTGCTCTGCTAGGAGCAGTCTTTACAATGCAAGTAAAATGACCTGGTTAAAGGCCTGACCCTGTTAGGAGTCTTTTACAAACAACCCTGTTAGGGGTGAGGACTCACTGTCCAAGAGCTCACTACTCAATGAGAAAGAAGGCTAAAACCTCCTGAGAATAGATATGCACTATATCCAAAAGTGAACTTTTGTATATGACACAGATGTCTGATAAGTTCTGGTTATGTGCTTATGCTCTTATCTTCTTTTAGGGCTCTATCTTATACTGACATCTTTATACTATTCTTCTATCTCTGCTCTTCATATTTCTTTGACACTTGTAATATACCTTTACACTGCACATATATATATATATATATATATATATATATATATATTTATGCCTAAATAGACGCGACTATAAACAAGACCTTAGTCGGCCCAAAAACAACATTCACAATGCTTCCAAACAAATTGGATTAAGCATATTTACAATAATGTTTAATACATGATTAAAAAATTATTATAGTAGGCGCTTAGCCTTTACACAACAAGAGATTACACGCTAATCAAAAACTTGAAGTCAGCTTCATACTCTGTATTATGAACTGCTAGTGTACTTGTTCTTTCTGTAACTTATCCATACTGACATTTCATACCATATGTGTATAGGGTAAGCATAAAAATATATCATAGAGCTTATGTATGAAGGCGTTTAGTCTGAATTGGTCATACACATGTGTGTTGGAGCTCTGATCATCTGCGTATCTCTGCTCTATCTTGTCTTCTATACTTAGTCAATTTCCACTACAAAGTTTGTGGTCAAAACTTCATATGATTTTTTTGCCATAATGAAAACACAAAATAAGTCATATGCTCCATGGGATTCAACTTTCCAATAATCTCCCCCTTTGTCATTAATGGAAACAAAGGAATGTCGCCAAGTTACTCAAAATTGACTAACACCAAAAATTGTATATTATCTTCTTTTAAAATATACTATATCATATTTCTATGCATATATACACTACTTTCCATACATACTTTACTCCCCCTTTGAAATTAATGACAAAGGTGTCAAAATTGTAAGTCTCTAGATACTTACTCCATGTATACATCTAGATAGGCTATCTGCAGATTCTTCATCTCTTGCTGCCAGAATGCCTTAGTGCATCAATTGTTTGTAGATGGTCGCATAAGGCATATGTAAGATTTTCCATATTTTTCAAATCCATGTTGGGTCCTTGATCATAGGTAGCAATGGTTGAATCAATCTGTTTAATGTTCTCATCCAGAAATGCTAAGGAGGGTGCAAGTGCATTTCTCAGTTGAGTCTGCCTGATCCTTATCTTACTGATTTAGCTTTTTCTATCTTGTTTATCTGACCTTGATAGACAATATTGTTGCATATATTTATGTCTTGGGATGATGTTTCAACTGATTGTCTTATGTTATCAACCAAAATATCTTCCTCTTCTATATTTTTGATATGTTTAGGGGTGAGTTTGCCTCTATCCATGCAATTTGCTATAACCTTTCTACCTTTTGATGCCAACTCTTTCAACATTGTCTGACCAATATTTAATGACTTTAAATCTAAGGAAAAATTCTTTATCAGTTCTTTCAATCTTTCCTTTTTATACTCATCTTCTGCAATTCTAGTAGTTGAGTCTATTAAACTTGTAAAGTGTGCTTTGAAGCTTGTTAGAATGCTATCTACATCATCAACTGACTAAATTTTAGCCACTTTCTTGTCTGCAGGCACAGGTCATTCACAATATTCATGGACCCCAAAAAGAGAGGATTTGTCATAACTTGTTTCTCTTTGGCTTTTTTCATGGTTAGGACACTGATTTTGATCAAATCTTCTTCTCCCCATGCATCTAGACTTGCTAAGTCAGGAGTTAAGCTTGACAACAATGAAGCTAATGGTTGAATGGATGGTGTGAGTATAGTATTCTGACTAGTATCCATACATTCAATTTTTACTGGGATCTCCATAATTGGTGTCTCATTAGTTTGATTATCTTCATCTCTATTCAAATCTATTGAATCTTTAGAGGGAACTTCATCTTGTTGTAAAGATGTGTCATCAGTACATACCTCCTTTGTCTCTTCAGTGCTTACAAATGCTTTTTCAACTTTGTCCATATCATTATTAGAAGTGGTCATGGATATCTTAATATCATCAATCACTATAGTATCTCCTAAATCTTTTACTATATCAAAAGCTATCAAAACTAAGGGCATTGAAACCTGTGGACCTGTCTTAGGTGCATTTTGAATCACTGGTTATGTAACCTATTTTGGAGGAACTAGAGTTACCTTTGCTATAGGCACCATTGATGGATACATATGTCTATCTAGAAATACCCACTCAAATTCTTTCTGAGTCTCTTCACCAACCAGATCATACTCCTTATTCATGATATGGAGAACTCTTGTTTTGGTTCTTAGGTGAGGCTTTACTAAATCCAATAGAATGGCTTTCTCATCATGAGAGCATACCAAGAGAATACTATCTAATGTTTCTTCGTGTATCCTCATATCCTCTTCAATTGCTTGCATCTTTAATACATCAAGTATGTTCCATACCTTGTCTAGTATGACTGTTTTGAGTTCCAATAATGTCCTTTTGAACTTAATCATGTGAGAGATGATCATAGAATGAATTTCTATTTTTTCTATCTCTTGGTATTTGTCATAGACATTCTTGAGAGATTCTATTCTTCCTTGATTAACAATTATGTTCTTTAGGATGGTTAGACTAGGCCTGAATCCTACCTCAGGAGGGGCTTGTGTGTTCTTTACCTTTCTCCTTGTAGTTCTTGAGGATGGATGACTTGTAGTAACTTTCTTCTTCCTTTTGGTTAACTTACTAGGTACAAAAGGTGGAGATGATTCTAGATCAATGGTGGTTGATGGCACAAATGTACCTTCATCAATTTATTCTTCTTCTTCTTAGGCATATCATCAGACTTTTCAATTTTCACTTCTGTGGGAGTTTTCTCAAGTTCTTTGGCAATCTTAGCTTCCCTAGCTTTGTCTAGGTATTCTTATGTAACACCATGAACTTTTAGGATATTTGAGGTATTCCTTGATGCCTTCATTTTATTGTCAGCACTGTATAAGACAAAATCAACTTGATTTGTCTTTTCTCTATAATTACCCAATCTAGGTTCATTGGGATCCTTGGGCACAGATAGGAGGACTTGTGCATAACCTTCCAAAACATGTTCTTCAACTTCATAACTGAGAGGGTGAATCCATTTTGTTCTAGGCTCAACTGCCTCCATGCACATACAGTTAGTCTCCACCATGAAGCATATGGTGTCTTTGTATTTCTCAACTATCTTCCAGGTATCCTAAACCTCTTCTACATCTTGATCCTGAATGTTTTGATATCCATGTCCATATAATCCTTCACGCTACTCTTTGATGCAGCTTTGAGTGATATCTGAGACATAGTAGGTTTACTTTTGTCTAGGTAAAGATTGTCAACTTTACCTAATATGTGGAAGTAGAGATAGATGATCAATGAGCCAAACCTAAATATCTTTCTCTTGTCATGCTTAATAGCTTGAATGTTCTTAATCAGTTGTGTGCGCAATAGTTCACATAGATTGTACTGAGTGTTATCTCTCACCATCCTTATTGCTGCCAAAATTGTTGTTGCAGACACACCATTTAGTCTGCTTGCCTGCTGAAACTTGTATCCAAGTATCATAGTAAGTAGTTTGATATCATCCTCCTTAATAGTATCAACTTTCATACCGTACCTATCACTTCTTGATAAACATGCTTGTTCAACTTGCTTCTTATCATCCTTACCAGTAGGAAGAACTGGTCCGGTTTTGGAAAGTCTAGTCATTTCATGAATTAGGTATGTAGTGATGTGGATAGGAACCTCACCAATCCAATATAGGTCATCATATATTCTACTTAATAATATTTTCACCCATTCTAGCTCATAAAACTTGTGCACATTAGAGTACTCAAAGATAGGGTTATCAGTGAGATACACATATTCATCCTTGAATGAATAGTCTGGTTTCATCATTGAGGCCATGAGAGTAGCAATACTGTTATCTCCAACTATTTCCTTTTTATAGTATATGTACATGGGAATTTCTTCTACATGCATGACTCTTAGAAAAGTCTTAGAAAATGCTCCTTCTACATCATCTAGTATGGACTTGAAGGGATGCTTCTTAAATACAAATCTTTTCCTTTCAATAATGTCAAATACAACTAGAGTGGCCATTCTTACTTGTTGCTTGGATAAATAGGGTTTCACAACAATTCAAAATGATGTGACTGCTAGGGTTCTATTTCAACTTGCAATCTATTCACAAACTTATCAAATCAATACCTTTGAATGCTTTGATGCTTAGTGCTCTTGTGCTCTGCAAATTTTTCGATCTCAGATGTAAATAATGAGAATAATCAATCAATCCACCAATTTATATAAATTTTTTATGTATTTAATGTCGTAAGTGCTTTTACTAAGACTTTCAAACTTTATTCAAAATGTCATATAGACAATGTATGAATGCATACTGCATTCTTTTGTTATCACTGACATGAATTCAAAGGTGCATACTCAAAGATGAGTATACCAGCCACACAGGGGTTCAGAGCTAGAATATATCCCCCTAATACCATGAGGGTCAACTATCTAGAAGTAGAAGGTGTGTCCACTAAGGATGCATCTACTACCTTTTTCTCTTCATTATCTTTCTTTACTTCAACCCAAATTTTATCTGAGTTAGCTTTAGCTTTCACAAACTTAAATTCTCTTGATTCTTTAAACAAAGACTTTTTAGGATTCTCTTGTCCTTGTGTTCTTGACTTGCAAAACCTTGAGATGTGTCCAACTTTTCCACATGAGTGAAAAATGATAGGAGGTTTGATGTTTTTATTCATCATGTTGCACTGCTTGGATGTGTGTCCATTGTAATTACATATCTGACATGTAATTTTCTACAAGTTTCTTTGAGGTTGATTTCTCTGATTGTATTGACTCTAATTCCTCTGGTTCAGTTGTGACTGATTTATTTTATTTGTCATGCAATGAATAGCCCTATGACCAAACTTATTATAGGATTAACAGTAACCATTGAAGGTTCTTACATCCTTAAAATCTCTTGCCAAGTGTCCATTCTTTTTATAGGCATAACAAGTACGGTTGACTGCCTTGTGCTTATCTTTTGGTGGTTTTTCTTTAGTCTCTTCAAGATTCTCAATTTTCTTTTCTTCTACAGATTCTATTTGAGCTTTCTTTATTTCTTGTAATGAATTTATCTCAATTTGAGCTATACTATATCCCATACCAGTGGTATCACCTTTTAGCTATTGTGCATAAAACTGTGATTGAATCAGATCAGAACTTGTGTGTAATTTATCAATCTTGTCTTTTGCTCCTGATAATTCAGATTCAATTTTATTCTTGATGTTTTTCAACTCCAAGATTTTCATATTAGCTTGCATGAGTTCTTCATCTAACTATTTATTTTCTTTGTTCTTCTCTTCAATAGTTGTTAAGCTATCAGTTAACTGATCATTCAATTCTTCTATCTTATCCTTTAAAGATAAGTTTTCTTCATTTGGTTTCTTGACCATTTTACCCAAATCATTTGTAGAGCAATTTTTCAAATCTTTTCTTAACTTTTTGATAAGAATTTGTGAGCCATCAACCTTTAGTTTTAGTTCTTCATTTTCTTTCTCAAATCTGTCAAGATCTTCAAGGGTTTCTTCAAGATTATTTTTTAGATGTTTTACTTCTGTTGAATCCATGATCTCCTCAAGTGGTTAAACTTTCTTACAGAGGACCAGAGCTTTGATACCAATTGTTGGAAACACTGAGAGGGGGGGGGGGGGGAAATCNACTGAGAGGGGGGGGGGGGGTAAATCAGTGTTTGACTATTTATTCTATATCATAAATTTTAAACATAAATCAAATATATATCACTTGAAGCTTAACACAAGAAAAAATAACACATGATATGATCATAGGGAAACCTTGATCAGAGGAAAACCCCGGTGGGAATTAGTACCCACAAATATTGCACTAGTATAATGAACCTGTTAAAGTTCCTTTGCCCTGTTAGGAGCAATCTTTACAATGCAAGTACAATGACCTGGTTAAAGGCATGACCCTATTAGGATTCTTTTACAAAAAACCCTGCTAGGGGTGAGGACTCACTGTACAAGAGATCACTGCTCAATGAGAAAGAAGACTACAACCTCCTGAGAATAGATATGCACTATATCCAAAAGTGAACTATTGTATATGACACAGATGTCTGATCAGTTCTGATTACGCACTTATGCTCTTATCTTCTTTTAGGGCTCTATCTTATACTGACATCTTTATACTACTCTTCTATATCTGCTATGCATATTTCTTCGACACTTGTAATATACCTTTACACTGCATATATATATATATGTTTATGCCTGAATAGATGCGACTATAAACAAGACCTTAGTTGGCCCAAAAAAAACATTCACAATGCTTGCAAACAATTGGCTTAAGCATGTTTAAAATAATGCTTAATATATGATTACAAACTTATTACAGTAGGTGCTTAGCCTTTATGCAACAAGAGATTACACGCTAATCAAAAACCTGAAGTTGGCTTCATACTCTATATCTGAATTGCTAGTGTACTTGTTCTTTCTATAACTTATCTGTACTGACATTCTGTACCATGTGTGTATAGGGTAAGCATAAAAACATATCATAGAGATTATGTCTGAATGTTCTTAGTCTAAATCGGTCGTACGCATGTGCATTGGTGTTCTGATCATCTGCGTATCTCTGTTTTGTCTTGTCTTCTATACTTAGTCAATTTCCACTACAAAGTTTGCTGTCAAAACTTCATATGATTTTGTTGCCATAATGACAAGAAAAAATAAGTCATATACTCCCTGGGAGTCAACTTACAAATAGATAGATGTTTTTAGATTCTTAGATTCTTTGTTTTTTTTTTATTTATGCTTTTAGGGAAATTGAGTGCTTACCTCCTCGATTTGTCCACTTTCTGTACTCCCCGGTATAGAGATTTCCTTCTTGTTTTAGCTTTAAATTTCCTATTTTTTTTCCTTGGGCTAGAAGGGAAACATCTCATATCAGTAGATATTAGATCTCGTTTGTGTTTGGGTAGTTGGTCATATGGGACCTTATAGGATCTCATATGAGTTCTTGCCCACTCGTAGCAGTTTTGAGGTTACTCGTATGGGGAGCTGTACAAAATTGTACAATATTTATCTAGTGTTACTTGTATGGTGGATAGAGAGAATTTTAGCTTTCGACCAGAAAATGAAAGTATGCTTTCAAAATACCCTTTTTAGTGTTACACCTTCCCCAATCAAGAAAATTTTCATATTGAATGTTTTTCCATAAGTATATGCTATCCGTAGTTGGCATTGTGTTTAATATGGTAAATGCATTTGTATGACTTAATCATAGTAGAAATTGTGCTTTGGGTTTAAAATGAATCATCGTGGATTAACGTAGCAATTGGATGTATCTTGTATGTTAATCATGTAGTCGGTGATGTGTATTGGTGTTGGTTTGTGTATTGGAGTTCTGGTGTTGTGTTAGTCTTCCACTTTACGCTATGATATGTGTTATGTATTTTGTTTAAAAAAATATTGTTACCTTAGTATTGGTTTTATCCTTGTTTCCAAGGATTCCCAGGTGGGGCATTACATCTAGTATCAAAGCCCATGTTCTAACACTAGGATTACTATGTTATGCTCCCATTGTGATTTTTTTAGTTTTGGAGTGAGTATATATGTTGATACGTGATTGTTGTATTTTGGTTATGCTTATGGTATGTTTTATGATACCATCTTGTGGTTCTGGCCCTTTTCTTGTTGGCCTGTGAAGGTGTTGACGGGGCTTTGGTGATCGGGTCCACCAATAGTCATAAGTTGTCACCAGGTGCCGGGGTACTGGCCAACTCTACCTGCAAAAGGTTATTTGGGGAAATAGGATTCCCCAAGCCTCCAAGCACCTCGGTGTCAGGTCACGACGGTGTGGGGCTCAGTTGGGAGATGTGACTATTTTTGAGGGGGATAGCTGGTTTCTTCAACTCATTCTCTCCAGGGATTCAGTAAGATGGGATTCCTCCAAGCATTCTACACTTATCAAATAAATTAAAAAAAGATCCTGCAGGGTTAGAAGTATTCAGTCTACTTACAGTTATGTCTAAACATTCCATACATCAATAATGCTCTAATATGCTATACTAAATACTAAAGAAATGCACAACCATCAGTTCATATTTCATCAGTAGCAAGGGAAAAGAGGTCATTAATCTACATAAAATATCAGAGCAGAAGACATGAAGAACATTAAACATAAAATACCATTAACTTAGAAGACAAAGTGCCAAAAACGTCATTGCAAGAACCATCTCTTCTTCATTAATATTCCTTCTAGCAAGCACTGGTGCGTGGTACAATAGCGGCCCCAAGGGAGCATCTAACTACTAAAAGCTTAAAAGAACAAGGACCATTGAGCTCTGCCACTGAAGTGAAAATACTCTTTTCTATTACTATGGACTGCAAAATCATCAATTTTTCTGACCCTTGGAAAAGGGCCAGACTTACTATTTATACACATTTACATATAACCCTAACCCTAATTTACATTATATTATACAATAGAATATATTATCCGGTTGCTGGTACTACCTGTGCCACCCTACAAAAGGCCTTGAGATGGAATAGGCCTGCCACGTCAGAAGAATGAGACAAGAAAGTAGAGTGGAAGAATCGGCCTTGAGAAGAGAGCTGAGAAAGAGAAGGAAGAAATCCTATCCCCCGAGGATCAAGGCTACATGCCTCATAAATAGGGAATGCGGCACCCTATCTCTAATGTGCTAGGTGTATATCTAAAGCGGTGCCTTGAGAAGCTCATCTGTCAGAAGACCACCATTGATTCGACGTTCCTTGATGTAGCTATCTACCTTCTAACAACCTTTGGTAACCTTTATTAACTGCTCAAAAGTGACCGTTCGGCCTCAGGGACTGGGACACAGATCATTGAAAGAATACAAAAATGTAGGATCCGAGACTCTAGGATCCGGGAACTTACATTCTAAAGGAATAAAGAATACAAAGTGCTTTGGTTTTCTCCAGCCCCTAGAGAAACTTTATTGTTTCTTGTTATCATTGAAGGTCTAGAGGAGGTGGGAGATTCCATCCTCATGAATCTCTTTGAGGCCAGACTGCTGGTACTTAGCTGCCTCAATCTATTCTCCTAGCTCCGAAACACTGCTCTTGAATTCATCAGCCATTTTTGCCACATCATGACCGCTAAGGATAATGCGAGTTAATCTCACCATTTGAGTCCCATCCACTCCTTCTGGGGATTGATATCTTGATTCCATTAATTTGTCAAACTTCCCCAAGACGTATTCCTCAAGAGTGCATGTATCAGTGCTAAATGGGTCAGCTCCAGAGACCTTTGTGATGAATGCCTTGTACATGTTTGAAGAATACTGGACTGCATTGATTTTATCATGCAAGACTCCTACCAGTTTCTTGAGTACCTCCAATGTGAGGTCAAGTCTGGAGTGCTAGGTCCTCACAAAATCGAATGATTCTTCTCCCAGAGTCTCAAACTCAGAAACTATTTCCTCCCCTAGATTGAGGAGTTCTTCAAGTTCTACCTTCCAAGCTCTATAATTTTCCATATCACCCTCCCATATGTTAATGATAGATTCTGCTTGATGGAAAATGTGTTGAGCCGAGTACAAATCTAGGAGGGTGGATACCAGGAAGCACCTGGTGTTTCCTACTTGCAGAGTGACCCATTCATCGACCGCTTGGGCCTTCTTCTTCATTGCTCGCAGGGAGTCAATGTCGCTCTATGGTAATGGTGCATCAGATGTGGAGGCCTCTAGAGGAATGACACTAATAGGTTGGGATAGCTCTGTAAGCAACCCCATAAGGTTTACTGTCTTCTCCTTTTCTTCTTTGAGCCTTTGGGCCTCCTTTTCATATCAGGCCTCCATGGCTCTAGTTGCTTCTTTCATCAGGTTCACTTCACCCTATTTTCCTCTTTTTCCCAGAGATATCTCTATGATATCATAATCTCTAGCCTCAGCAGTTGCCTCATTAGCATTTGGGGAGGGTGTTGCTACAACCACAACTGTTTCTCCGCTCGGCCCGGTTCGAAGAGTATGAACCGTCTGGGATTTCTTGGCCTTTGGTGGGTCCTGGACCTGAGCCATCATTTTGGCTAGGGAGAGGTGAGCCCTGGGGGTAGATAGAGCCTTTCTTTTCTTTCTTTCAACCAACCATTGAGGTGGCAGGGGTGGATTTTTTGCCAAAGTCTATTCCTTAGGTTCTTCCCTGGTGTCCTGTTGTTGTTCCTCCTCAGTGGTGCGAGTCTTGTTAGGCTCTTCCTCTTTATCTTCCTCTTTGTCTCAGTGATGTTTATTTCCTCTGCCTTGTCCTCTATATCTTTAACTTTTCCTGGACCCTCATTGGTTGTCCTGGGGGTTTCCTCCTCTTATTGTTCTCTTTGTTCTTCAGCCTCTATTGTCGGGATTTCTTCTTCTATTGGTATATCATTTGGTAATAGGCGAGGTACCAGGCCAAGAATTAATGTTTGGGCCGTAGTTATTACTTGCCTGAAGGTTTCTCCAAGGAGTGGCATTTGGAACACAATGGCTGAGGTTATGGTTTCTCCCATAGGTTTGGTTCCCACAATGAATGCCATTTGTTCACTCTGCTTCTACCAATCCACCCCCATATCTTGTATCTCTGGGACTTCAGAGGCAATCTCCTGCTCTACTTCATTCTCCTCTTCCATCTTTTCTTCCTGTTCCTATGTAGGTTTTTATTCCTCAGCTTCCTCTTGTGCTAGGACTTTAGCTTCTGTTTGCTCAATGTACCCCTATAGATTACCAAACTCGTCAGTTGCAAAAACATCATCAAACTCATCCTACAAGGGAGGGTTGGCTGGGACATCGGTAGGCTCCGATTCCCTTTCTGGTTCTAGGGAGTCAAAAGAGAGGATCTCAACTTGTGGGGTCTGGGGCATCCCCAGCTCTGGCTCTTCCTTGGGCTTATGGCTAAGCCTCTTCTTCCTCCAGGTAACTAAGGGAGGCCCTTCATCCCTTATTGTTGCTTGTTCTACCGGGTCCACCCCTGTCGCCTTAATCATTAAGGCTGCTAATGAGGGGGAGGAGGGTGGATGAATTGGTCTGGCCATTGACACCAGGGTTCCTAACCGCGTGATTAATTCTTCCCTCATTTGTTGGGAGGTCGCCACTGATTGTCTTATTTTTTATTTGATGGGGACTTCTTGCAAGGTTAGAGTTGTTGCTATTCCTTTTCCTTTATCTACTCCTTGCGAAGAAGTCCTAGCCCCCAGGGTTAACTTTGGTATTGGCTGGGCCGCCTGACGGGTACTTCCAGGGCACACCTTCTTGAAGTAGAGGTGGCTGCATTCCACTACATTGTGAGTGACTTTTTCAATCATGGGCCCTTCCTGGGTATCCCAATTCATTGGTGGAAGGGCCAATTTATCAATCCCCTTTTCCCTATATTGGGGATCCTCCGTGGAGCCAATGTCTGAAAATTCTTCCAGGAATCTTCGAAGCTTCAGTCTTTCCACCATTCCCGTAGTCATTCTAACATAATGCTGCCCCCAAACTTCCACGTCATCTTGGCAGTCTTCCCAGAAGTCCTCCATGTGATATTGATGGGGCTCTGATGCCTGGAGGAGTTCCATTTCAATCTTTCCATGTGGATCAAAATGTTTCCGCGCCAAGTAAAATTCCTTCAGGTTATAGCACTTAAGCTCATTGTCCGCATCTTTTGTGGTGGCCAGACTGCATGAATAGTTCCCACAAGTGATTGGGAATAGAATATTGGTTACCTTCTTCAAGGAAAAGAGTGCATGTAGCTCCATTATCTTCCTGAAATATTCCAGGAGGATTATCTTGTCCCCACAGTGCTTGGGCAAGAAGCAGGGTTTCCCAGAGAAGCCGGTCACCCTAATGTAAGTGTGCTGCTAAAACTGTATGTAATAATGTCTGTAGCTCCAAACCAGATTCATCGCCTCTATAGATAGGCGGTATCCTGCGTCCCAGGTGGGTGTAAGTAGGTGGTAGTAAATGAAAACATGGTTTACCTAGCAAAAACTTGGGAAGCTAGCCTCCCACTGAATCTGTGGGAAATGGTCCCAAGGGTCCTTCTATCCTGGGCCAATCCCAAGCACGCCCTCCATAAGTAGCCCATTGGTGTGGATCCATTGTTGTGCTAGGGCCTAGAGAACATAATAAGTCATATAAAACTTATTTTTGGCCAGTTGAAGGAACTGGGAGTCCACATGGTTGGAGATTATGGTTGCCTAGTCAAAATACTCCTCACCTGTGCTGATACCTAGAAAAAATTAGTACATCCACCCGGAGAAATCTCAGGCATGTGGTTGTCTATAAACCTGGTATAAGGCTATCATTTCCATTTGGATGCTTTCTTTAAATTCAGCCCTGGGGATTTCCAGCTTCATCCTTTTGGGGTCTCTCTTCAGGGTTTTTAGCCAATGGCTGCTCATATATATGCAGGCTACTTCTTTGAATTGCTTAAATTGGGCCAAGGCATCCGACCTTGTGACTATGGCAGGTTTATGAAATTGAGGGATCCCCAAGCCCCTCTAGAAGGTATCAGGATCGAGGGACACCATGGGAGTAGGGTACCCTGTTGGCTCCCGTGCTACGAGCATAACAGACCAGACAGATGTGTTGTAGTGTGCCACAAGTGTGAGAATAAGCTCTGGTGACTACACAGAGCATGGGAAACAGGCCACCTTGAGGATCTCAGAGTTCTTGATTTGAATGGCCAATGGATCTCCGGCCTGTCTTTGAATGTACATGATCTTCACCAGGGCTTGCATTTCAAGCCACATTCCGACACTGGTGTCGATGATGAGCTAGACTTTAAACTCAATCTTTGAGCCCATGATAATGCTATTCTTTACATATTTCATGCTCAATGGCAGCTTCTCTAGAGCCTTCTCCATTTTGGACCTAACAGCTGCTCGAGTAGTCACTGTAGAAGGAAGTTCTAGACTTCCGAGTGGTGAAGATGCAGATGCTTCAGACATGATGACAGTATATTGTTTCAAAAACCTACAGGGCAAAGTGACCATTAGAATGTATAGATAAAAAAAACTACTCCGAGGTCCAGAGATCTTACCATCGTGACACTTACTTCCCCTAAAAAGTTAGCTTTGATCAAAAACTCCAGAAAGCATACATACATATATTGCAAACTTAGAATTTCAATTAACCATCCGAGTCTATGGATTTTATCACACTTAGTAAAAGGAAATGGGGTGGGTGATGGAAAGAAAACTAGAGCCTGGGGAAATAACTGTTGGAAGGCATGTACAAAAAGCGAGCCGTCAGACCCACGTAGGTGAGCATTAAATAGGAATTATGGTGACGGCGGCGGAGCCAAATTTCCAAATGCATGAAAAGTGAAGGCCACTTGGAAAAATTTAAATGCACACATGGGACATAAATGAAAGTTAGGCTAGTTTACAGAGGAGAGAGAAAACCACCTATTTGAAACCGGCTGAGAGCCGAGTTTCAACCAGGTGGTATTCTGCACAGAGCAAGCTCATAGAGGAGAAACTAGAAATAGACACAGCACGGCGAGCTCGATAGACTAAAGTAGAATATATACATAAAATACATGAGAGCCGAAGAGCATACACATGCAAACTGAAAGGATACACAATAGATATACACCAAATTTACATATATACATAGCGTAGAGAAAATATTTACAACAACAAAGAATGTACAAAACATTAAAAAATTTCTACACCATCTACAGACTAGACTAAATCTACATAGAGGGTGGACAACCCTCTGGTAGAGCCGACCCACCAACGGGCAATGAACCAGAAGGAAACACAAGGCACAAAACAAATCGAAACAATGCAAAACCAAACAAAAACTAGAAAGAAGGAAAGCCGAACGAAGAGGAGGTACCAACATGAAAAAAAAGAAGGGAAAGGAGAGGAACCCACCGTGAATGCTCTGCAATAGCTTTAGCCACCAAACAATCATAACTCACCACCACAAACCACCCATAATTGCTTAGAAAAGCTCAGAATGGTTAGCACTGGATTACCGTTAAATCACTGTAAATCACTCTAAAATTGCTCTGATTGCTCAAGTGTTTATTCATGGTAAATGTGAAAATGATAGGTAAATTCCATTTATACCTGTGGTAAAAGCAATTCACCTTTCCTTCTGCAAACTCTGGATAGAAAGACCTCCGGACTCCAGGCCTGGGGATTCCATGCGGTGATACCATCTTAAGGAAAGAAGACATCGTGGTAAAGAATCCCGGAGTCTGAAATCTGGTTCTCAACAGAAGAAAGACCAACTCTAGGACCGGGTCTCAGAGTCATGAGAGACCAACAAAAAAAAACATAACTGTAAGGAAGAAAACCCCAGAGAAGGAAAACAAAGAATACAAAGGGAAAGAGAAGGCAAGAGCCAAAAGCAGAAAGCAAGGAAAAAAAGGGGACCCAACATTTTGCACACAAAATGTAGGGATGGGGATGCAGAGCATAACAAAAGGATGCCTCTTGCACGTAGACATGGACAAGGTCATGAACAAATGAATCCCAGTCAGAATGACCATGAGAAAGAATATCAAGAGGAAGCACAAGGAGGAACATAGGGAGGAGAAAAGGAATAGAGAGAACCATGGTTTAGGAACTCATTGCTCGGTTGGGACCTAGAGTTGTCAGGTCACAAAATGAGGGATCTTAGCATGGAGGTTCATAGGGGGGATACTCATGGATGTTTAAGAAGGGAGTAGATGGAGACAGCGCGAACATTCTCATATTCCGCTCGGTAGTAGAGGAGCTCTTAAGAGAGGTAGGGTTGTAAGTGATGAGGACACCATGCATGTGGACATAATGAGAGACCTCTTGGGGTCTTGACCACCGATATTTTATGGTAAGGGAGGTCATAGTAAGACCAAGACATGGTTATTAGACCTTGGATGTTTCTCCGCTATGTACCCCTATGCAAGAAACCTATCGAAGAGATCATGCTTCGACTTGGTGGAATATAGAGGAGAAGAAGCTCTAGATTAGTATTCTAGATTTCACATGAGAGATATTTAAGGAACAATTTAGAGAGAGGTTTCCATCTACTCAATATAGAGAGACTTTTGCAGATGAGTTTCATGAGATCAGACCGGGTACTATGTCCATAAATGAGTATGAGTAGAGGTTCTTCAAGCTGAGGCACTATAATCATGATGAGGTCCTCTTGACTTAGCACTTCTTTTGGGGCCTTAATGGCTCAATTATTGGAGATGTACATATGCATCAACCTAGGACATTGACACTTGCTACTAAGAAGGTGATAATTGTAGAGAGAAATGTGGTAAAGGGATTTAGTAGCAGGGCAGGTTCGCAAAGCCATAGTGCAAAACCTACAGGGTCAACTGCACAATCTACTTAGATATAGTCTGCTAAGTCCTCCTATTCTCATTCAACACCCTAGAAGGGAGGTCATCCCCATCATAGTAGACCACACCATTCTCAGAATCAACAGAGTGGTCAGGGTTTGGGTACCCTAGGAGGTAAGGGGCATGTTCAACAGTAGGACAACCAGTCTCAATACAGTCAGCCAGCTCAGAGTGTTTAGCTGAAACCTACAAGAGGGAGTTTTCAATAGTCTAGTACACCTCAAAGTGGACATGGTTATGTTTTAGGACCGTGTTTCTCTTATGGTCAACAGAGCCACAAAGTAGCGATGTGTCCTCAGAAGTTGTCAATTAGCTAGAGAAGGGGCACCGCCATGTCTTAGCCCACATTTGGGGATGCAGGTAGGTCCCACAGAGTTTTTGCAGTGGTTTATAACCATCAAGCTGAGAATTAGGGCACCATAGTCAAGAATAAAGGTGTGTTACACATTATTTCTACCACTGTTTTATTGTATTCTAGTGCTTCAGATTCTTTTATCTCACTTTATCTTGTTCAACGATATGGGCTCGTGGTAGCACCACAAGTTGATAGGTGGTAGGTTGAGTAAGCCATGAGATCCAAAGTGTTTGTGGATTCCCTTTTTCATGGTTGTGTATTGGATTTGGGAACCTTCAACACCACCATAGACTTATTTGTCCTACCCTTAGGTACTTATGGAATTGTGTTGGGTATGGACTAGTTAGATTCCCACCAGGCGAGTATTTATTGTTGGTGTAAGTCTGTGTAGTGTGTTAATGACACAGGTGGGCATGTTGAGCTTATTGGGGTCTAGAGACCTATTTCACTCCATATTATCTTAGCTAAGCAACTGAAGAAAACTATGTGAGAGAGATGTTAGTTGTTTGCAGTTTTTGTTAGTGACCTTGATGGGGATGAGGGTCGATAAGTGACTCTTGATGATCATCCACTCCTCTATGAGTTTTTTGATCTATTTCTAGATGAGATACAAGGTATTCCACCTCAGTATGACATCAATTTCTGAATTTATCTCATTTTGGGAGATGAGAATATTTATCAGGCACCTTATCACATGAATACTGAGAAGTGGAGTGAGCTTATTTGTAGCTTGAGGAGTTGTTGGCCAAGGGCCATATTCGTCCTAGTGTATCCTCATGGGGTATGCTAGTCATCTTCATGAAGAATAAGGATGGATACTTTCACTTTTGTATTGGCTATCAATAGTTGAATAAGGTGACGGTGAAGAACCGATACCCCTTGCCGAGGATTGAAAATTTGTTTGATTAGATGAAGGGAGCGAGAGTATTCTTGAAGATTGATCCAAAGTTAGGATACCATCAACTTTGGATCTAGGAGGATGATATTTATTGGATAGATTTCATTACATGCTATGGACATTATGAATTTATAGTTGTACCTTTGGGTTGACCAACCCACCATCAATATTCATGAGTTTGATGAATGGGGTGTTCCGCACGTACCTCGATTGGTTTTCCCTTGTGCTTTTGGATGACATATTGATTTATTTAAAGACTATTGATGAGCATGAGATCCATTTTCCATAGGTATTGTAGTGTTTATGTGACCATTAGTTGTATGGAAAGCTGGCCAAATGTGATTTATTTTAGTCTAGGGTGAAGTATTTAGGGCACATCATTTTGGGTGATTGTATTATAGTGGATCCTTCTAAGATCTAAGCTATCATTGATTGGTCAGCACCCATGAGTGTTCTTGACATTTGTAGTTTCATTGGTTTGGCAGGTTACTACCATTGATTCATGAAATATTTCTCTCGCTTGACTCATCCTATCACTTCTCTTCAGAGGAAAGGGAAGAAATTTGTTTGGATTGAGTAGTGCAAGACAAATTTTGAGGCTCTTAAGGAGCGTTTGACTAGTGCACCTATCTTGGCAGTGCTAGATCCTGTAGGTGAGTTCATGGTGTGTACTGATGCATCTTTAGAGGGTGTGGGGGTAGTTCTTATGTAGGAAGGATGTATGATTACTTATGAGTCCCTTAAGCTAAAATAACATGAGATGAACTACCCCACTCACGATTTGGAGTTAGCGGTAGTTGTGCATTCCTTGGAGACATTTTCTATTGGGTCAAAGGTTTGAGCTATACAGTGATAATCATAGCTTGCAGTATATCTTTTCCCAGCCAAACCTGAATGCATGAAAATGTCACTCGATGGAGTTCCTATGTGAGTATGGTTTTGATGTCCATTACATCAAGGGAAAGGAGAATGTGGTCATAGATGCCTTGAGAAGAAGGAGGCATGAGATTTTAGTTTTCTCCTTGGGTGTGGATTTGCATGGAAGGATCCTTGACATTTTGCTTAGTGATTTGTGGTATCAAGAGGTTAGAGTGGAGATTGAGTCTAGACGTACCCTTGCTGGGTGTTTTTCAGGATACTAATTGAATTCAGATGGACTATTGCAACACATTGATCGCATTTATGTATCGGTGTTTGGGGTTCTTCATTCCTTGATTTTGATAGAAGAACATCATGCACCATATTTCTCACATCTTAGCATCAAGAAGATGCATGTAGACCTCACACATTTATACTTTTGGTCATGGATGAGGCATGATGTTTATGATTTTGTTGCTCGATGCCTTGAGTGTCAGAGAGTGAAGGTAGACCATCAACATCTTGCAGGTCTTTTGTAGCCACATTTCATTCCCAAGTGGAAGTGAGATACCATATCCATTGATTTCATCATAAGGTTGCCTATTTCATCATGTTTCCATGATGCTATTATGGTGACATTGGAAAAATTTTCCAAGGTAGCTCAATTTTCACCCATGAGGGCATCATATATTGCTACCTCAGTTGCACATTTGTTCTTGGAGGATATTATTCAGTTTCATGGGATTCCTCGTAGGATTATCTTGGATAGAGACCTAGTGTTCACTTTGACACTGTGGACATCTCTTCAACATGACTTTGGTGCACAACTAAATTTTACTTCTCCTTATCACCTAGAGACATATGGATAGATAGAGTGGGTGAATCAGGTCCTTCAGGACATCCTTCACATATACGTGATGGATTGGCAGACAAGGTGGGAGGACTACTTGTACTTGGTTGATTTTTCTTATAATAATGGGTACCATAGTTCTCTTGGAATTTCACCTTTTCAAGCCTTGTATGACAGGCCATGTCATACTCCATTGAGTTGAGACCGTTTAGAGGACCGAGTAGTTTTGGGTCCAGAGATGATTTAGGATATGGAGCATGTTGGTGTTTAAAACTGTTATGCTTTGAAAGCCACTAATATACCTTGAGACTGATGTTAGGAGTGGTTAGATCCAAGTATGAAAGCTCTACAAGGTAATTAGACTAACTATAGGGAAAAGTCTTCCCTCTGCACTTCTGGCTTTGTTAAACCAAGGAGGGTACACCTAATCTAGATAACATACAACTCTTTACAACTCTTTATCACTCTGGATTATAATAACTAATGATGGTAAGAAAGTACTAAATGCTAACCATAAATTCATTGACTCTCCATTACCATGTAGGATAACAACCAACAATCATAAAGCATAAAGGAACTTGGGAATGGTTTTGATGTGTAAGACTATAGAATATAGCCCAAAACCAATCAAACATGTATCTCAACCGAATCTACTAATCTCTGATCAGTGCCTTATCCATTGGGCAATGTCTCAAATGTAGATATAGAAAACATGAACCAGCTATTATCAAAGACTTAAATCCATAAACACAATCAACCTAGACCAACCAATACTTATAAGAGCCTTCTATACACAAACCAAAAGATTCTATGTCTTAGCCAAAGAAGATTTAATTCGATCCTAGATCAAAACTACGGAATAAAACATATACATAGAGAAGTTCTATGCAGTGAACCAGAAGATTCAAAACTCAAAAGATAGACACCGAGGAGAGACTTGAAACTGGAAAAATTGTATTAACTATGATGAATCATGTTCATATTCTAATGTGATCTAAAACATACACCACTTCAATAATGTGAAAAAGATCTGAAAGTTTCTATTCTATCTAAATATAATATGATACAGTCTGCTATATCTCTTTGGGACTAAATCTTTGAACCAACACTTGGAATCCAAAAACTTCTGAACCCTTACAATAGAGAAAATAAGGACTTATGTATAAGGGGGAAACCCTAGGAGAGGGTTATCTAAGAGTTGTCTTTCTATGAAATTAATGTAGTCCTTCCTCTCGCCGACTGATCTTTCTTCAAAAGATCAAGAAAAAGATATGATTTGATGCATCATCCACTAGGACACAAGATATGATCAATCATAATGGTAGAGAAGTCATGGTATGGGCAAATAATTTCCAAAAATAGCAGATAGACTAGAGGCCCATATCACCACTATGTAGTAATTAATGCATCCAAGACCATATAACTATCCTCAGCCACTAAAAAACATCATCAATGTTGAGCCAAGGATAGAAGAACCTCGAGTCACTCCCTAGCAAGCTTGAAACATGCTACCAAAGCTGGAAACCCTCAGGAAAGTATTTGAAAAATCAAAAGTCTATTACAATGGCTATTCTTGGTGTAGAAACCCCATCAAAAACCTAGATTTGAAACTTTATTTAAATTTAAAACATGGTCATAGATCCTCTTTAGGTTACCTAGGAGTCAAGATCTCATCTGCCACATGTCACACTATTGCAATGCCTTAAGCATTAATCACCTTGAAACTTCCCTTCTGAGGCATTGTATCGACCGCATGATTCCCTTACATCTACACTACCTTTATCTTTTCCCTAAATTTGAAAGTGTAGGTCCCACTAACCTCCACATGGTGCAAGGGCGCAATGCCTTAAGGACTAACCCATGTGCTTCTTGAAGATCAAGGAAAAGCACCCACCGTAGATCTTCCTCTGATTTGGTTGAACTTTACTTTAACCTACCTTTAACATGAGAATCTCAATCCCTTTGTATCACTGCAATCCTAGATCTTTGGCCTAACCTTGGTCTGAACATGAGATTCAGAGATAAAGGCTATCTCTTAATCAATGAACACCTGTCTTGACCCATGGTTTATCTAGAGATTGAAAGACAACTACTGATCTTATGAGTCTCCAAGTCTTATTCAACAGTCGACACTTAATCTCATAAGACCTAGCTTTACTCAGGTTTCATCTCGAGATTCAGAGATAAGGCACATCTCTAAATCTCTGATTGCCTTCCTTAACTCTAGTTTAATTATGCGATTAAATGACAAGACTTATCTCTGAATAACTGAATGCTTGGCCTTTACTATGGTTTATCCAGAGACTTAGCGATAATTGTTACCCAAATTTTCCTCATTTGGTAAAATTGGCTACAAGTGGAGTAAAATGAGGCTCCCATGAGGGTTGATCCTAGCCTGTGGAAAAGACCTTAATTTTTTTGGTCTTGGTCGTGTCCTCTGCATATCTTTTCAATGCCCTATTTTTGCCTTGCCTATGCAAAATAACCTAAGTATGAAAATCCTAAGTGTTTCATGGAAAAACCCTAACTCAGCCATTTCTCACTCTATTTTCTCATTACCTTTTTGGGTCACTTAATTTCCTTGAAAAATCCATGTGCGCATTTAGCATTACCTTTGGTCTCTAAGTTGCGCAAGGAAAAAAGTTGTTGGAGATTTGATTCTAAGAAGTTGATTGTTTGTATGTTTGTCATTGATGACAACATATAATACACAGTAGTAATTCTATATGAACTTATCTGAATGATGAAATGAAGAATTGCATGGATAGATACATGTTGTTGACATGTTTATTATGTTATGTTCATACGCGCAGACCCAGATATGATGTTTCAGTAAAGTTATGCAATTTTGTTATTGGCAGTTACAATTCTGGAAGTATAACCGTTTAGGGCCGACGTATATAACGTGTTACATGAGTTGTGCCTATCTTCAAGATATGCATGTGTATATTCATGTTTAGTTATGAGTTGATGATACAAATCCAAAGGTGCCAAATATGTTTCAAGATTATTGCAAAGTTATGGTTAATTTGGTGAGGCCGACTCAGTGAAGCGTCACGTCTGTTTAGCATTGACTTGCGTGGACTTAATATTTTTTGTGTGCTTAGTTAATCTGACTAAGATAATGATGAAGTGTTTCTAAGAGCCAACAAGACCTTCTAATTTGGAGAAGATAGTTATAGTATCTCAATTGTGATACGCTAAGTGTGAATGATACAAAAGGTGAAGAAAGATGTACAGAGAAGATTATCTGAGTTAGTTCATTCATCAAGGGTCTATGTGAAGAAGAAGTGAAAGATTGTAATACACTAGATTTTATAAAGATAGTAGGTCTACTCTATAGTTCATCATCAAATATAGTGCATATCTATTATTCAAAAGGTTGTAGCCTTCACCATTAGGCAGTGAGCTTTTGGACAGTGAGTCCACCACCCCTAATAGGGTTATTTGTAAAAGAATCCTAACAGGGTCTGATCCTTAACCAGGTCACTATACTTATTATATTGTATTGTAAAACTCCTAACAAGGTTGAAATATCTTCTAATAGGGATTACTACAAACAAGTATAGTTTATTGTGGGTGCTAATTACCACCGGGGTTTTTACCATTTGGTTTCCCCGTAATCAAATTGTGTGTTGAGTACTATGTTATCTGATTATGCATTTACTTTGTTATGCACTAAAGTTAAAGAAGTAAAAGGGACTAAAGTAACTAATAACTGATTCACCCCCCCCCCCCCCCCCCCCCCGCTCTCAGTTATCCTTTGGGACTATTCTAACAATTGGTATAAGAGCCAAGTGCCTTGGAGAAGAAGCCTAACACCTTAAGGTAGATCAAAATGTCTTATTACAAAAAAGAAATCCCTAAGTTTGATGGAGAGAATTATTTGGATTGGAAAAACAAAATGATAACACATCTACAGTGTATTGGCTTTGAGATATTTGAGATTTCCAGACAAGAGGTTGTAATTCCATCTCTGAAAGACATTGCGAAGGATGATTCTACCAACAGACAAAAGGACATATTTACAAACAATGCAATTGCTAAAGAAGCCCTAATCAGTGCCTTATCTGACAGTGAATTTTTTGAAATCAAGAAAATTGACAAAGCATATACCATATGGAAATATCTAGAAGACATGTTTGAAGGAGATGTTCAAGCAAAGAATGCATGCAGGAAGACATGGAAGAAGAAATACAATAGTCTTGAGATGTTACCTGAAGAGAACATTAGAGCCTACAATCAAAGGATAAATGAAGAAGTATCTGGAATCAGGAACAATGGCGGTAAAATATCAAAAGAAGATATAATGGACAAGTTTCTAACTACTTTGACATCAGACTATGAAAACAAGATCAACATTCTAGAGGAAACTATGCAATTCTCACAAAAATTCAAGAGAGAGACTCTAATCAGCAAAATCTCTGCATTTGAGATATCAAGATTGAAGACTGAACCTAAAAGTGAAACAACATTCAAAGCCATAGTCCATGGTAAGAAATCCTTACACACCTCCAGTCACAATGAGAAAGAAGGAGTTGATGAAGAAGTTGAAGAAATCATAGCTATGATTGCTAGAAGAGAAAAGAAAGGAAAAGTTAAATATGAAGGACAGCTTCCATTCAAATGTTTTTCATGTAATAAGATAGGTCACTTTGCATCTAAATGTCTCACAAGAGTCAAGAAGTTTAGATCTGATTAAAAACCCAAATATAAGAAGGAATATTATCATGCTGAAGAAGGTGTAACTGATGAAGATTCAGGAGAAGATCAAATTGGATTAGTTTCCCTTAGAGATATGGGAAGGTTTCTTGAGGAAATGGACATTGCAGATGAAAAGGAAGAACAAGAACTAGCCCTAATTTCCAAAGTAGACATTAGAACTAATTGGATCATTGACAGTGGATGCTCTCATCGTATGACAGGTGACAAAGATAGATTTTTTCAGTTAGACAAGTACAAAGGTGGTATGGTTAGATTTGGAGATATCACTCCCAAACCTATCATAGGCAGAGGTTCTATCACTTTGGATGGAAAGAATAAGATAGATGATGTTCTATATGTTGATGGATTACATCATAACTTGCTAAGTGTTGGACAGCTACTTGACAAAGGC
>MU223746.1:3496668-3520405 GCA_018584345.1 Thuja plicata
AGTGCATACTTCATTGTATGTTTGTAAATCCTCTAACAAGGTGGACCTAGCAGTCCAAATTGCTTCTAACAGGGTAGATCATCAGAAGTGATCTTTGTAAGCCTTAACCGGCCAACTTTATACTGCAGTACCAAAGTTTTGTGGGTACCATCCCCACCCCAGTTTTACTTTCTATTTGGAAGGTTTCTGGGTTACCAATCTTTGTGTTATTAATGTTTACATTTTCATGATTGCAGTAGATTAGATGAATGAATGGCTAAAGAATATAAAAGTGCATAAATACTTTAAAGTTCTAAGTGGTACTGATTCACCCCTCCCCTCTCAGTAACTTGGTTAATCTTGAATATTTCCAACAAATGATGACATGAAGACTTGCATGGATAGATACATGTTTTTTACATGTTTATTATGTTATTTTCATACACGCAGACCCAGATATGATCTTTTAGTAAAGTTATGCAATTCTGCTATCGGCAGTTACAATTCTGGAAGTATAATAGTTTAGGGCCGACATATATAATGTGTTAGATGAGTTGCGCCTATCTTCAGGATATGCATGTGCATATTCATGTTTAGTTATGAGTTGATGATACAAATCTAAAGGCACCAAACATGTTTCAAGATTATTGCAAAGTTATGGTTAATTTTGTGAGGCCGACTCAGTGAAGCATTACGTCTGTTCAGCATTGACTTGCGCAGACTTAATATTGTTTGTGTGCTTAGATAAGCTAACTAAGATATTGATGAAGTGTTTCTAAGAGCTGACATGACCTTCTAATTTGGAGAAGATACTTATAGTATTTCAATTGTGATACGCTATGTGAATGATACAAAAAGTGAAGAAAGATGTACAGAGAAGATTATCTGAGTTGGTTCATTCATCAAGGGTCTATGTGAAGAAGAAGTGAAAGATTGTAATACACTGGACCTGATCAAGACAACAAGTCTACTCTACAGTTCATCATTAGATATAGTGCATATTTTTTATTCAGAAGGTTGTAGCCTTCACCATCAAGCAGTGAGCTTTTGGACAGTGAGTCCACCACCCCTAACAGGGTTATTTGTAAAAGACTCCTAATAGGGTTGAAATAACTTCTAACAGGGATTGCTACAAAAAAGTATAGTTTATTGTGGGTGCTAATTCCCACCGGGGTTTTTACCATTTGGTTTTCCCATAATCAAATTGTGTGTTGAGTACTATGTTATGTGATTATGCATTTACTTTGTTATGCACTAAAGTTAAAGAAGTAAAAGGGACTGAAGTAACTGATAACTGATTCACCCCCCCCTCTCAGTTATCCTTTGGGACTATTCTAACAAAAGCATATTCTATTTTATCTGGCGACCCCAAGATTCCCTTTAGTCGTGTAGTCTCCCAACGTGACCCGAGGTTAATAAAGTGTTATGAGATCCCGTGACTAAAGTGTTTTGTCAACCCATGGGTGTAACTTGAGTAAAAGAAAGGTAGGGTTAAGTCCTTTTTAGTCGGGAGGTCTCGTGATATACTTTAGGGTTAGAAATCTTTATGAGACTTCAAGATTACTCAGTCGTTGAGTCTCTAGATTCTCCATGGTTGGGAATAGGTTGAGTTAAAGTCAGTGCTGATGTAAGTGACAGAGGTGACAAGGCAATAGTAAACAAATAATAGGGGGACACATGTCTTGATGGGCCCGTGTTTTATACTCCTTCAGTCTCCAAGTCTTGTAACCACGATAGGATATTCCATTTTATTTGTCAGTTACGAGATTGCCTTTGTTGCTAGGTCTCTGAAAGGATGTAGAGTTAATGAAAGGTAAGGATATTGCGAGATTACATTGTCACTGAGTCTCATAATGCAACTAAGGTTAAAGGGAATAGTTGGGAGATTCAGTGACAAGGAGGAAAAGGTAACCTAAGATTATAATGTGAAGCCTGGCTAGAGTAAGTTATCTATGGCTACATTTTAAAATAAAATCAGATTTTGATCTCAGGCATCAATGCAGATATCCATGCCAGCTATGACTATTGTCATGCAAATATTTAAAAATTCAAATATCTTTGCAGATCTGATTTAAACAGTTATGAAAGAGTCGATTAGCAGAGGATTAGATGGATAAGGGGCAACCTTTCAGGAGGAGTAAGGGTTAAGTTAGCTTTTTCTAAGGGGCAATCTAATTTCTAGCATTATTTTCTATAGATAGTATGACCAAATTGACCCAAGCTGGGTTTCCTAATTAAGACCTCATTCTATGTATTTCGACTGGTCTTCTTTCATATCAGATCCACCGACCTTTTGTAGAGATTTTTATAACAAGCTACTTTTCAAAGATAGATCTGATCTTCAATAGATAATTCTAGAATTTCTTCTGACAAATGGGACAGTGTTAGGCTTTCCTAAAATATTCTATTGCAATCAATTGTAACCCTACTCTGCTCAAGTAATTTCCTCAAGCCTGCATGCCAGGAGGAACAAGTATATATATCAGTATTGGGAGCTTTAGAGCTCAGATTTTTCCCTTCTTAGAAGTTATCCGTGGCATTATTTTTGCCCTCTGATTTTTATAATTTGTAATCTTTCATTGATATTCAAATATTGCAAAAGCTTTTTGTGACATCTTCTCTGTCCCTGGGATTTCTTGTCTGAATTTCTCTTACCGAATTAGAATATATTGAATGATTTTTGGAGAAACATTGGAGCCCCTGAGCCCTCTTTATTTTTGCAATAGTGTGTACTACTATGGATGATTTGATTTAGATGAGTTTGTGGATATTCTATAGTCCCCTATCATTTTTTCTCATTCCTATGCCGAATTGCAAAAGTGGATGTTTGTTTGCAGGTCATAGTCTGTGTCTACTTATAGTGAATATGATGTTGTTTGTGAAATTACTTCTTTCCCTGAATAGCCTTTGTTTATCTCAGACCTCCCTATGAAATAATTATGCAAGCCTATCTAGAAAGTTGTGTTCTATTGGTTTCAAGGTTTCATGCTGAGATTATTCAATGTGTTATGGTTCAAGTTACCTCTGGTTTATGACCTAGTAGGATAATTTGCTTTCAATTATTTCCCTTTCATGCATTCCTTCTACCCCTTTTCCCTCAAGAATTTACTTTCATGTTAAGAAGAAAATTTGGGTGACATATCAAGAGGAACCAGCTTAGAATCTAGAGGTCTCATCTCAGTTAGCCAAAGGTCCCACAACCTTGAGATGATTCCCATGTTACACTAGATTACCAAGATTATGAGAGCTTGGGTAAGGGTGCAAATTTAGGTATCTAACAATTCTGGCACGCCCGCTGGGACTCCATAAAGGAATTTTATCTTGAAAGTCATGATATCACTGATATGTTGATGACATGATTTAGACCTAGAAGAGGTCATTTTTCTACGTATCTAGTGACTCCAAAGGTCTACTAGTTTCAAAGATCAAAGTGCTAGTATGTTCCAAGTTTTTACATATTTTTCAAAACTCCAGCTAACTATGAGTAGACATGTCAGGTCACTATATATGGATAGTTAGGTTACTCTCCTTCTTATTATGATAATAGTATTTAGTGGGCTAGTAATTAGCCATACAAAATCCTTCCAAAGCCTATTTTAACCCCAAGCTTCCATACTATACAAGGCCATCAATATAGCCAACATACCCCATATGATTATGCTCTTGTAAGAGATTATGAGCAAGCCCTCCAAATAGAAAACCCATGGGCACTAAAGGCACAAAAAGAGATTTTAATGCATAGGAAGTTATCTCACCATGCTTACCTCTGACCCCCCCCTTTCTCAGCCCATTTGGCAGTAGCCTCATATCTCAGATTTTATGAGAGAACAAGGAAAGATAAAAGCTAAAGTGCTTGACATGATCAAGCAAATATATGAGATAAAAAATGAGCAGCAAGATATGGAAACTCAAGCCTATGAGCAGAAATATATGGAAACTCATGGATATTTTCAAGGGTCAACCCCCTACCATGAAGCAATAACCTTACAAGAATATATCCCAGAGATTGGGATGCTTCATGGGAAACAATTGGAACGGGAGCTTAGTTGCCAAGCTGAAACTATATCAACAAAGTTGAAAGCTCAAATTGATGAAAGGAAAGCCCTTGGACCTGAGATTCCAAATTGGAGGTATCATTTTCTCCCACAGCCTACGCATGAGAAACCTGCAAGGCATTCATTTCCAAGCTTCAAGAATCCTCTTGGAGCACAAAAGCCAATAGAGCACTTGTATCCACCTCTGGAACATCAGCAACTTAAGGAGGTGATTGTAACAAGGGTGGAGCAATGCCAAAGTGGTGTAGGATTTGACTTACCAAGAGTCAGAGTAGATATGCCTTCTATGTCTTCCCTTAAGCCCCTCAAACTACATATTCCAAGTCTTAAGGTAAAGGCTTCTTCCCAAGAACCTATGATTGAAGGTCAGTCCACTAATCAACAGGGGCAGTTTTTCCAAGGAAATGATTCATCCTAAGAGGCCTCTATTGTCTCTTAGGGTGATGAACCTCTATGGAAATGGACATCTCTACCTCCTGGTTGTCAAATGCCAAGCCTTTGCAAGGTTAATAGCTTAGTATCAGGGTAGGAGTTTGTGATAGATGATCTCCTTATGACGATGCAGAAGAAATGGTGTCAGAGACTTCAGAGCTCAGTGAGGACTACGATGAGCTTGGATAGAAAAATAAGAAGTTAGCAATGGATATTCAGGTTGATATCTTTCTAAACCTATTTGAGGGTCTGACCATCTTTTTTGGTGAGGAAGCAGAGACTATGTCATTTCTTATGACAAAAAATAGTCACGAAAAAAGGTGCAACATCAACAGATGGTAGATATCAAAGAAGATGTTATGACCTTGATGGATGAGCTGCCTAATTGTATTGAGTGGGATGATGAATTTATTTTCATAACTACCCCTACAACTTTGCAGCAGCAAGAGGAGAACATTGGCAAAGGCTTTAAAGAGTGTGATTTTTCAGAGATCATAGGGATTTTTTGTGAAGGGCTGAATGATGAACCCCTATTCCTTGGAGTGGGGGTTTAGAGTTGTGCCCTTGTTGCAGAAGATCCAATTTTGGATTACTCTCTTTCAAGGAATCTACCACCTAAGAAAAATTTTGAGCCAATTTTAGATCTTCAGGATCTTGACAGCTTTGATGAGCTATTGGCCGATTTGGAGGAAGAGGATGACAATTTTATGACCATTAAGGAGGAAGTGACATGGATTTCCATAGTGAAAGAGGACAACCGTTAAAATAGGGAAGATGCCAGTGAGAGGGTTTTTTCCTTCAAAATCTCAAGGGGCTTCCCTATCAGATACTTAGCCCAAATGGAGTTTGCTGAGGTACCTTCACACGATTAGATTGAGGTAAGTGAATCTGATCTCATTTTTGTAGAGGCAACCTATTATTTTTTGACAAATCTATACGTGCCTCATATACTTGTAGTTGTACTTATGCATGTATTGAAAAGTATTTTAATCAGAAAAGGTAGCTACTTTAACAATCCAGTGAACGGTTTTATTTGACCAAGTTTTTTTCACTAGTTAGTTTAGGGTAGATTAGATTTCCTCCTTTCTTTCAAAGTTTTCTAGTCTAACTTCCCAGTTTTTCAAGAAGTGCCTGTGCACATAATTTTTTCTTTAGATCTATTTTCTCTGTCAAAGGAAGGTTTCATTCGTAGAAACGAGCCCATGCCCAATGGAATGTTTTAGAGGCTACTGGTTCTCAATGTCTAGTAGGCAGACATCCCGCAAAAATTTCCAAGAATGTTACCCAAATTTTCCTCATGTGGTAAAATTGGCTACAAGAGGAGTAAAATGAGGCTCCCACGAGGGTTGAGCCTAGCCTATGGAAAAGACCTTAAATTTTTTGGTCTTGGTTGTGTCCTCTACATATCTTTTCAGTTCCCTATTTTTTCCTTGTCTATGCAAAATAACCTAAGTATGAAAATCCTAAGTGTTTCGTGGAAAAACCCTAACTCAGCCATTTCTCACTCTATTTTCTCATTACCTTTTTAGGTCACTTAAGTTCCTTGAAAATTCCACGTGAAAATTTAGCATTACCTTTGGTCTCTAAGTCGCGTAAGCGAAAAACCATATTCTATTTTATCTGGCAAACCCAAGATTTCCTTTAGTTGCGTAGTCTCCCAGCGTGACCTGAGGTTAATAAAGTGTTATGAGATCCTGCGACTAAAATGTTTTCTCAACCCATGGGTGTAACTTTAGTAAAAGAAAGGTAGGGTTAAGTCCTTTTCAATCGGGAGGTCTCGTGATAAACTTCAGGGTTAGAAATCTTTATGAGACTTTGAGATTACTCAGTCATTGAGTTTCTAGATTCTCCATGGTTAGGAATAGGTTGAGTTAAAGTCAGTGCTGATGTAAGTGACAAAGGTGACAAGGCAATAGTAAACAAATAATAGGGGGACACGTGTCTTGATGGGCCCATTTTTTATACTCCTTCAGTCTCCAAGTCTCATAACAACGATGAGATATTCCATTTTATTTGGCGGTTATGAGATTGCCTTTATCGCTAGGTCTTCAAAAGGATGTAGAGTTAATGAAAAGGTATGGAGATTGCGAGACTGCATTGTCGCCAAGTCTCATAATGCAACTAAGGTTAAAGGGAATAGTTGGGAGATTCAACAACAAGGAGGAAAAGGTAACCTAAGATTATAATGCGGAGCCCAGGTAGAGTAAGTTATCTGTGTCTACATTTTAAAATAAAATCAGATTTTGATCTTAGCTGTCGATGCAGATATTCGCACCAGCTGTGACCATTGTCATGCAAATATTTAAAAATTCAAATATCTTTGCAGATAAGATTTAAATAGTTATGATAGAGTCGACTCGCAGAGGATTAGATGGATAAGGGGTGACCTTTCAGGAGGAGTAAGGGTTAAGTTAGCTTTTTCAAAGGGGCAATCTAATTTCTGGCATTATTCTCTGCAGAAAGTATGACCAAATTGACCCAAGTTGGGTTTCCTAATTAAGACCTCATTCTATGTATTTCGACTGGTCTTCTTTCATATCAGATCCACCGACCTTTCACAGAGATTTTTATAACGAGCTACTTTTCAAACATAGATTTGGTCTTCAATAGATATTTCCAGAATTTCTTCTAAGAGATGGGACAGTGTTAGGGTTTGCTAAAATATTCTATTGCAATCAATTGTAACCCTAATCTAGTCAAATTGTTTCCTCGAGCCTGCATGCTAGGAGGAGTAAGTATATATATTAGTTTTGGGAGCTTCAGAGTTCACATTTTTCCCTGCTTAGAAGTTATCTGTGGCATTCTTTCTTCCCTCTGATTTCTATAGTTTGTAATCTTTCATTGATATTTAGATATTACAAAAGATTTTTGTGACATCTTTTCTGTCCCCAGGCTTTCTTGTTTGAATTTATCTTACCGAATTAGAATATATTGAATGATTTTTAGAGAAACATTGGGGCCCTTGAGCCCTCTTTCTTTTTGAAATAGTGTGTACTACTGTGGATGATTTGATTTAGATGAGTTAGTGGATATTCTACAGTCCCCAATCATTTTGTCTCATTCCTATGCCGAATTGCAAAAGTGGATGTTTGTTTGTAGGTCATAGTCTGTGTCTACTTATAGTGAAACTCGTTTGTTTGTGAAATTACTTCTTTCCCTGAATAGCCTCTATTTATCTCAGACCTCTCTATGAAATACTTATCCAAGTTTATCTAGAAAGTTGTGTTCTATTGGTTTCAAGGTTTCATGCTGGGATTAGTTAATGTGTTATGGTTAAAGTTACCTTTGGTGTATCACCTAGTAGGATAATTTGATTTTAGTTATTTCCCTTTCATGCATTCCTTCTACCCCTTTTCCCTCAAGAATTTACTTTCATGTTAAGAAGCAAATTTGGGTGACATATCAAGAGGAACAACCTAGAATCTGGAGATATTGTCTCGGTTAGCAAAAGGTCCCACAACCTTGAGATGATTCCCATGTTACACTAGATTACCAAGACTACAAGAGCTTGGGTACGGGTGCAAATCTAGGTGTCTAACAATAACCACTAATCATATGAGCCTCTTGAACACATGTCTAAATCTTGGCATTGTATCTCTTAATCACTGACTCACCTAATTGACTTTGACTTTATCTAGAGATTTTGCGCCAGCCACACATATTGATCTTAATAAACGGCCAGCACCCAATCTTACAAGACTAGACTTAACCCCTAGTCTATTCTGAGATTCAGCGACAAGGGATATCACGTGATCACTAAATGATTTCCTTAACTCTAGTCTGATTGTGAGATTTAGAGATAATACATATGATAAAGAGCTCTCCTCTATCTAGGAAAATTTGATGTGGTGTGACCTTAAGTTTCATCTCTACACACAAATTGGATCAAGAGAGTGCTCTACATCTTCAAAAGATCCTGTAAACAATCATCAAATATACTATCCTCCTAGAGGATGCAAAGTCTACTTCAATAGGAAGTGACTATTACTTGATTTTAACACAAATAGGAACCTAAGTGTTTGAATAGGGATGAAAATGTTCCATACAATCCAATGATCTCTAAAAGAAATGATTTTTTACCCTTTAAAGAGTCTAAGAACTTATTCTGCAATTCTGGCTTATAAGTCTTCCTAGCTTGTAGCCCTATTGAGAAAGTTTTTAGGACTTAGTTTAAATGCTTCCCAAAGGACCTATCAAAAAAATATTAGATCTAGAAACCCTTTAAAAATTTATATCAAACCCCAAAAGCATAGACTCCCAAACACAAAGGAAGATATTGAATGCTTACTGTTGCAATAGACCTAATTAGGCCTAAAAGAGTTGATTTCTTCTAGAAGTCTTCACTAGTAAAAATCCTTAGGAAAGCCACCACTTGGAATGTTTAAAGTGACCCCTTAGATACAAAAATCCACCATTATATGGAGTTATTTCACCCCCAAAGTTCTGCTACTACTTCATTCTTCTCTGGACTGAACCAAGCACATATAGATGCTTGGCCTAGGGCTTGCAAGTAAAAATAATAGATCCATTCCCATGCTCCCAGGATTCTGGAATCCTATATTACATTGGCCCTACTTTTATTTCTCTAAGGGGCAAGGAATTTCCACAGTGGAAAGGAAAGTTAGGGCATGATCTCTGAAAACTGTCTATCTAGGAAGGGTTTCTTTGCACCCGAGAGAAATTTGTTGATAACTTTTGATTATGATCTTAGAAACAATTTAAAGCAATTTCATCTATTCCTTAACTAATCTTATATTCCAATTCATCCACTCATTTTATTCTTTCAATCTTTACCAGACCGTATATGTTCATTTTGCAGACAGAAGTTAGGGAAAATAGGGAATTTTATTGATTCTCAAATTAAAACTTACATCATCTTTTCTTCCAACTGCCTAAAAGGGATTATGAAGGCCTTCCCCAATAGATCCAACTACTTTTTTAAGTTTTTGATCTTTGGGAGGCAATTACATTATGTTTTGGCAACTTTTTGTAAAAGTTTCTTAACAACTTTTCCTGCTTTGTGCAACTTTTTGCATTTCTTGCAAAGGTGCACTTTTTCCCTAATAGGACCTAAGTCTAAGATCCTAGAGATAATTTTTGACTTGAAATATAAAAAAAATCCTAATAAAAAACCTATATTATACTAAACACAAAACATTCCAATTGACCATAGTCAAAGCCCAAGGTTTATAAAGACACCGAGGGTGACTAGGCCTTACAAGTTGGCTTATTGAAAACTCTAGAAATGATCTTGATTACCCTTAGGAATGGAGGACCCTGGGTGAATCATTTGAATACCCTAGGAATATTATTTCTCTAAAGAGTGGAGGGAAGGTTCTCTTGCACCATACTCCCTTGTTTTGAAAACTCAAGTTCTACTTGAGAGAAATTGTTAAATAGAAGTTCCATGCTTGTGAATACACGCTTCACTCATCCATGTGAAATCAATGTTAGGTAGGTCCTTCTATTTAACAAAGTCTATCATCTTAAATTGGAAGCACTTTCATGTTAAGAAACTTTATCCCTCCTTAGGGAGTCTTTTAGACTATCATCATGTTGTCTTCTCACTTCTACACCCTCCCCAGCTTCTATGCCTGTTTAGGACCCATATTGGGCCTCTCTGAACACTGTTTATCCCACCTAGCACATTTTACAGGGGTTCTGACTCCTTGGGTAAAGGTTGACCTCAACCTTGACCTAGGTCAGGGTTGATCTTGACCCTGACCTAGGTCAGGGTCAACCTCAACCTTGACCTAGGTCCCCCTTTCCAATTGGAAAGTTTGTTGGCTTCCAGGGACACTTAAAAGTTCATTTTCCTACTTCTGGGTCGGTTGTTTTGGGTTTCAAAGTGACGAATCTTAAATTATATTTAATATAGGTCCTCTTCTAGGGGTAGAGTTCTAATTGGAATTTAATTCTCCTATGTAGGCCTCTCTAGAAGATCGTGCCCTAGATTGGATATAATGAAGTTTTCCTCCTCTCATTTGTCTTAAGAAAGAATCCAAGTGAACTAGGCTAAGTAATTCAAGAATCCATTATTCTACATGTTCTCAAGCTTTCAAAGTTAAAATAAGGTTTTAAACTCTTCCTATAAAGCATTCAAGTTATCCATTGAAGATCAAGGATTTAAGAATTCAAGCATTTGAAGGGATTTGGTTCAAGCATTCAAGATTCATCATTCAAGCCCTATATCTATCCATCATGGTGGTGTGATCTTCCTTCAAGATCCTTTGTGCATCCTCAAGATTCATTCATTCTTCCTTCAAGGTGGATTCCAAGCATACAATAAGGGAGGTTTATGGTTTCTAATATTGATTCCAAGCTTTCATATTTACATACTTGTTTATATTCAAAATACAATTGCATATCTATTGAATGTCATAGCTTCATTGTTAGATTTAATTCTACTATTTTCTAGCATTCTCTCTTTCAATTATTGATTTCAAGGTTAATTCCTAAATCATGGTTTGACTAAGGAAAAACTCTCCCCTAAAAAGAAAAACCATTTTTCTTGTAGGTATAGGTTTGGGACAATAGGTTCAAGTGCAGATTTGGATACCTTTTTCAACAGACTTTTGAGATTTGAAATAGATTTTCTATTGGACTATGCAAGTCAAGGTCGACTTTCTGTTCTGGGTCAGGATCAACTTTTTGTTTTGGGTCAAGATCAACTTTCTATTCTAGGTCAAAATAAACCTTCTATTTTGGGTCGAAATTGACCTGAGCCAGATCTAGAAAAGATTTCTGGGTTTTCTCTATCTCTGTGTTTTTGTGCCCGATCCAGTTGGAGAAATTCTAGAAACTCAGTGCAGACACCCAAAAATGGCATTCTTCATATTTTTTACATTTTGAGGTTAGTACTTGTTTTATAATTCATTTCAATTAAGGTTTTAATCTTTCTAGATCTATTACACATTCTTTTCTATAGGACGGAACATAGGGTTTTTCTCTTTATCCATATCCTTAATAGGTTGATTTATTTATGCATTGATGCTTTCTTTGGGGTTAATAAATTTGGATCTTCCCTTTATAAATTTAGGGTTAAGAGGGAAATAATATATTCCCACACCCACCACAAATACATCACACCATATATATACACCCTATCACATTTTTTAAAACATTACATTTTGGTGAACTTCCTTTTTATCCCCTACATTTTGGTGAATTTACGATAGAGAACTCTTTCTTTTTGGTGTTAGATACTCTACATCTTTTCCCAAAACAATTTCTTACATTTAATTCACTATGAATATCTTTAAGATGCTTTGTGGTATGGTTATTTTCCTTATTATTCTTCTTTTAGCATCTCTTATAGCACTTATGGTGTTTATGAAAGTATCATCCATTTCCTCATGTTTATTACTCTTCATGTTTCATTTGCTTATTCTATTTTGAGATCAACCAATACTTGTCTTCCTACTTTCAAAACTTTCATTAAAGATTTGTGTTGTGGAATTATTTCTCTTTTGGATTATGTGAAGAATTTTGTAGATGATACCCCATTTCCTAATCTTCCTAATGCTAATCCTATCATTCCTAATCTTCCTAATCCTCAAACTATCCTTCCTAATCCAATTCCTAATATCCTTTTATGCCCTGCATACCCATCCCTACATGTTATAGCCAAAATGTGGGGTCCCCCTTTTTTCTTTTTGCCCTTTCCTTGTTTTCTTTGTTTTCTTTGTTTCCCCTCTGGGCTTTGCTTTTGCGAGGGTTTTTTTCCTTTTTTTCTTGTCTTCTTTTGTCTCCAGGACCCAGTCCCAGTGGTTTGTTTGTCTATTGAGTCAACCAGATTCCAGACTCTGGGATTCTCTGCCATCATGTCTTCTTTTGTGAGAAGGTGTGGCTGCATGGAATCCTCGGGCTCAGAGTCCAGAGGTTTGCGTGTTCTGGGGTTTGCGGAAAGAAAGCAATGCATTTTTACACTAGGGGTATAAATAGAAGTTACCAGTCATTTTCACATTTACCATGATTAAACACTTAGAGAAATTAGAGTGATTCAAAGGTGATTAAGGAGAATTAAACAACTTTTACTCCTTGTGCTTAGTGATTGATTAAACAGTGACTTGCAGCGTTCGTTTATGGTCATTTGAAGGTTAACTTTTTGTAGAGAGCCTCCCATGATCATCCTTCTTACATTCCCCATGTTTTTAGGTAGTCCCTTTGGCTCTCATCCCTCTGATTTTCCTTTTTTGTTTCTCTTGCTTTTGTCTTGTTTCCATTTTTGGGCTCTATTTTCATCTTTCCGTTCCTGGTTTTTGTCTTTTCTGTCACCACCCATTTGTGGGTCGGCTCTATTAGAGGGTTGTCTGCCCTTTGTGTGGTTGTAGTTTAGAATTAAAACCCCTATATATTGTGTATATTTTGTACATTGTGTAAGTTTTTGTTTGTGTATGTATATACTCTCGTTTCTAGCCATCCCACAAGTTGTGATTTGGCCCACGCTTGTGCTTCGACTCTGTATATTTTACTTGTATATCCTACCCTTTCTAATGGCAAGCTCATCGCACTCCATGCATCTAAAGACCTAATATTTGGAGCTCATCGGAGAGAGATACCACCTAGTTCAGACTCGGCTCCTTGCTGGTTTTAGTCATGATGGTTTTATCTATCCTCCGTCATGTCAGCCTTAATGACAGGTTAATTTTCCCACATGCAAGCCTTTAAAACTGGCCCAAGTGGCATCCTCTTCCATGCATGCTCGGATAGTTTTTGGTGTTAATTCCATTACTTAAATTACTACATGGCCATGTGACACCCCCACATCAGCCTAGTATGGCACATTTCTAGTCATGTCTCGTAACGGTTAGTTTTCTGGACTCCAGACCCCAAGTCCCTCTGTGGTTGGTATTTCATTTTCATCGCATGAAGCCAAAATCCCCGGAAGCCTGGGTGAGGGTCAAATTCCTAGTTATTTCAATAGATTTATATCTTCTATGGGTTTGACATAAACTAACACTCATTTTTAGGACAGATGTGAAGCGGTGGTGAAAATATCTGAAGTCCAGAATAAAAAGTTATGTTTTATATATGTATTGACAGTCGTCTTGTCTTGCAGGGTGCCAGAATATCAAAATTCATCAGTCATGTCTAGGGCATCTACATTTTCTCCACCCAGGAGTCCAAAACTCCCCACTAATGGTGCAACCAGGGCAGCTGTCAGATCAAAGGCTGAGAGGGCCTTGGAAAAACTCTCACTTTCAATGAAATATCTAAAGGGAGATGCTATTCTGGGATCAAAAGTTGATTCCAAGCTTAGGTTGAGCACCAACACAAGTGTTGGCACATGGGCTAAAATTTAGGCCCTAGTAAAATTAGTGTTCATTCAGCAATCTATTAGGGATCAATTGGCCCTTAATGTTGTAGCCTCTGGGATTCTTAAGGCCGCTTGCTTCCCATGCTCTATGCAAGCTCCGGAGCTTATCCTCACTCTAGAAGAAAACTACAATATTGTTGTCCACACAGTCATGCTGACTTCCCCAGTCCCCACTAGATATCCAACCCCTATGGTGTCTTTGGATGCCACAACTTTTTCTTCAGGACTGGGGATCCCTCAATTTGATGATGCAACCATCCTCACTCAGTCTCTGGCCTTGGAGGAATTTTAGAAATTGGACCTCATGGCCCGACAATACCTCAACAACAACTGGATCAAAGTGCCAAAGAAGGATTCCAAGAAGATGAAATTAGAGATCCCCCAAACCGAATTCAAAGAGAGGATACAAATGGGGATCATCGCTCTATGTAGGATCTTTGGAGAGCCCCATGGCTGGGAGTTCTTAGCATGGATGTACTATTTCTTGCTTGGCATCGCCACTGCTGGGTAAATTTTGATTGGGCCACTATCATTGCAAATCATGTGGACTCCCAGCTCTAGAAGGTCCTTCGGGCCCCCAAGTTCTACATGATTTCTTATGTCTTGTGGGCACTAGCACAATAATGCCACATCACCAATTTGTTACTTACAGTTGGCATGCTCGGGATTGGTGTAGGCCAGAGTGCTCCATGGGATTATTTCCCACAGATCTAATGGGAGGCTAGTTTCCTTAGCTTCTACTAAGTGAATGATACCTTCATTTACTGCAACCTCCTCACACCCACTCGAGACGCTGGATACCAAATGTCAAAGGAGGCAATGACCTTGGTCAATACTTATGGCCATTATTACATCCAATTCCATCAACACACATACATTCAGGTGACCAGGTTCTCCAAGAAACCCTACTTATTTCCCAAGCATTGTGGGGATAAGATAATTATTTTGGAATATTGCCGACAGATTCTGGAGTTGCACGTCCTCTTCATGGTGAAGAAGGTTACCAACATCCCATTCCCAATCACTTGTGGGAATTATACCTACAGCCTAGCAGAGGCTAAGGAGGCCGATAATGAACTGAAGATTCTAGGGCTAGAAAAATTCTACCTAGAGCGGAATAAATTTGATCCGCTAGATAAAATAGCAACGACACTTCCCCAGGAAGCTCCCCTGCATGAGTTCCACTTGGAGGATTTCTAGGAAGCTTGTCAAGATGACTTTGAGGTCTAGAGTAGGAAATTTTTTTGGATGACATAGGGGATGATGAAGTAGCTGGAGCTTCAAAAGTTCCCCAAGGACTTTTCAAATACCAGTTCTACTGAAGACCCACAATACAAAGAAAAAGGAGTAGATAAGATGGCCTCCCTCTAGTGAATTTGGATGTGTAGGAGGGCCCAATAATAGAGGACCTCACCCATAACATAATTAAATGTAGTCATGCATATGTCTAGAAGGTGTGTCCTAAAAGCACACGCAAGGTTGGCCCATTTGTGCAGGGTTCAACTTCCGGGGTCAGAACCTCCTCGCAGGGAAAAGATAGAGGAAAAATTAAGATGGGGACCCCATCCCAAGTCCCATCCATGGTTCCCATAGTGGAAAAAATGCAACAAATGCTGGCGGCATCCCAAAAAATGAAAGTTAAATTAATCACCCAGTTGGCCACCCTGACCATTATGACTGGATCTGTCCGCCCTCCCACTTCTCCTTCACTTGCAACATTAATGGTCTGAGGAGAAGGGATCAGAGTGGAGGAAGAGTGGGCAGCCATGTTGGATGCAGGGCCCCCATTGGTAACAAGGAGGAAAAAGAAAATAACTGATGATCCTCATCCAAAGGTGGAGCTAGAGCTTGGGATGCCTAACATACCTGAAATACGAAATGTCTCATTAGACTCCCCAGAGCTAGACAATCAACTTAAAGATCCCTGGAGACCTCCCCTCTGCATGATGAATTTGATGACCTATTTGGGATAGATGCATTGGTAAAATTACAAGGGGATCTCAGGAGTGTAGTAGAGGATCTGCCCAAGAGGAAGTGGTGATCCCTCTTGAGAAGGAAACCCCAGAGAGAGAAGCTGCCATAGAGCAGGAAGCCTGGGTGGAACTAGAAAAGGAGCTGGAACATATGAACATCTCTGACATCCCAGAGATATAGGTTGCAAATACCACAAAGGATAGGCAAGTACAAGATGCAAAAATGACATCAGTTGAGGTAACCAAACCCACGGGAACAATGTAACCTCAGCCACCATGCTCCAGATGCCGCCTCCAAAGAAGGTAACATTTGGTGAGGTGATCTCAGTGGCCACATGAGAAAAATTTGGCAAGACACCTCAGTCACCTCCTAAAGATATTCCAACAAAGGAGAACACTCTGGCAGAGGAAGATGACGCAGGACAATAGCAAAAACAACATCAGAAAGGTGAGGGACATAACCTCAGGAATACAGATATAGAATCTGACACTGCTAAGGATGTGGACACTGAGGCAAAAGATACAAATGCCACCAAGGTGGATAATGCAGGTGTTCCAAAAAATATAGGAAAAGAGTCTGAAGAGACTCGAGATATCGAGGAACAATAGAACCCTGGACGGGATTTACAAGATCAAACTCTAGAAAAAAGGCCACCACTACCCCCACCATAATGGCTAGTGGAGTCAACAAAAAGGATGGACCTAGCACCGGCCAAGCCCCATCTCTCTTTGGTGGAGATGATGGTGCAAGCACAGAATTCCCCTAAGGTAAAGAAATCTCAGACAGTCCATACCCTCTGGACTGGGCCGAGCAGAGACATAGTTGCAGTAGTCGCAACACCTCCCCTAGAGGAAGATGTGGTGACAACAAAGGTCGAAGATTATGCAATCATAGAGATATCTCTAGGAAGAGGGGAAAGTATGGTGAATTGGACCTACTAAAATAAGTAGCCAAGGTGGTTGAAGCCCGCTATAAGAAAGAAGCCCACTCAAAGAAGAGAAGGAAAAAAATGCAAATATTGTTGGGCTATTGACAGAGCTTTCCCAACCCATTAATGTCATTCCTCTGGAAGCTTCCACGTCCAGAGAAATTCTCCCATAGGGTGACATAGATGCGCTAAGGAGTATGAAAATAAATCGTAGGAAGCTGATGATTGGGTAGCTGAATAGGTGAGGAATGTCTGGAATTTCCTAGTGGCCACTCTCCCTAACCTATACGCAACTAAAAATGTTCTGCATCAGGCCAAAACCACCATTTCTATCTAGGAAGGGGAGATTAAAAATTATGAGGCATGGATAGATGAGTTAGGTGAACTCATGGGTCTCAGTGAGGAAATTGTGACTAAGGCTGGAATTTTGGGAGAGGATTCTTTTGACTTTGTCCTGACCCAACACTCCAGACTTGATCTCACATTGGAGATAATCAAGCAACTGGTAGGGACCCTGCGGGACAAGGTTCTAGAAATAGATTATTCTTTAAATTTATAAAAGGCATTCATTTCAAGGTTTTCAAGAGTCGATCCCTTTAGTACAGAAACATGTACTCCAGAGGAATACATAGTGGGGATGTTTGACGAGCTAATGGAGTGTCGTTACCAGTCCCTGGAAGGCATGGATGGAGAAAAGATGTCACTAATATTGCGCATGGTGCTCCGGGGTCACGACACCACAAATATGGCCACAGAATTCAAGGCTAGTACTCTGGACTTGGGTGAGCAGGTGGAGGCGGCCAAATACCATCGGGTCAGCCTCAGGGACATTGGTGAAGATGGAATCGCCCAGCTCCTGGAAGATTTCAAAAATAGTAAGGAATGGTAAGGTTCTATGGAACATGGATATTTTAACCAATAGGGTACATTCTTTTGCATTCTTTCATTCTTTGAGCGCAAGCTCCCGGATCCTAAAATCTAAGATCCAACAGTTTTGTATTCTTTCGGTGACCCGTGTCTAGGTTCCCTGGAGCCAACCAGTCACTATCAGGTAGTTAATAAGGATGTTAGAAAGTGGGTAACCACAACAAGGCACATGGACTCAGAAGATGATTATGACGAATGGTCTTGCCTGTTAATCCCTAAGTTTTATTGATGATTAGTGACCTACACTTAGTCATTTACTTAGGCAGTTTTAGTTGATTATCACTGTGGCTGAGCTAAAAATTCAAGGGCTAGCACCATTGCTGAGAAAGTTTTAAGTTGTCAAGTTACATCATTCCGAGCCAAGTAGAATATTAAGTGTCGAGTGACAAAGATGTTAAGTGCCAAGCTGAACAATTTTTGCATACATGTCAGGATTGATTAAAACTTTGATGTAAACACTTTAAGCTGACTTGTATGAGATTTGGGCTGACATTTGTTCACATTTAATATTTGTCTACTGAGTTAATTATGCATTTAATTATTTTATACTATGCATGGCATGGAGCCAATCAGGAAATTAGAATACATTGGAGGCATAAACAATAGATCTTGATCGTTGATCTAGATCTCGCTGCCAGATTTGAAGAGACATATAAGATTGCTCTAACCCTAGAAAATATGAGGAGTGTGTAAGAAATAAATATATAGAGAAGGGTTGTTGTTCATTAGAGATGAACAATAAGTCATTTTAAGAAGAAGCCTAGATCAAGCAGAATGACAGAGGAGTGAAAAGCAAAGTAAATACATATCATATTGAGAGATCACAGAAGGTATTGGAAAGAGCAGATCCGTCATCAACATCTGAGTGCATAGTGAAGGATCACTACTTGGAACATTCTAACAGGTTTATCAGGTGAAATATCTTAACAGAGTGGTTCTAGAAGATCGTTTTAAATCTCTTAGAAGAGAGCTTAATTTATTGTAAGTTGAAATCCTTTAACAAGGTAGATTGTAATGATCTTTAGTTCTTAACCGAACAGACCTTTAACCAGGTAGATTGCATGTTGTAATCAAACTCTTGTATCCCTAACAGGCACACTTTATTGTTGTAGTAGTGAAGATTTTGTGGGTGTCATCACCACCCTAATTTTACCTATTTGGGTTTATGGGTTACCAAAATTTTGTGTTATGAGTTATACATTTCATGTTATTGATGGTATCTAATGTTAGGTTAAATTCATATATGTATGAATGTGGATCAATTTGTTTTAAGTGGTTAAGTTTTAAGATCTGATTCACCCCCCCTCTTCGTATCTTTCTTTCCCCACTATTGTACTTCCAACAATTGGTATCAAAGCACATTTCACCTACAAAATCTTTCAATGAGCTTGTGAGTACAAATCTTGAGATGGAGGTTTACAAGTTTGGAAAATTCATTGAGAATCAGAAGATCGAGATCCAGCTAGCATTACATCAGCTTTAGATAGAAAGACAAGAATTGAAGAAATCATTGACAACTAGGATAGATTTGGCCAAAAAAATGAATGATACTCATTACCTGGAAGATGACACTACAAATCTATTTCAGAATGGAGATTCTACTAAGAGCAATGCAACAATTGCAGATTTACTGGAAAAGAACAATGCACTGTGTGAAGAAGTTAGAAACTTGAAAAGAGAATAAGAAATGTAGACAGTGAGACTATGTGAAGTAGTGGAACAAAAGAAGAAAGCTGAAGATGACAAAGCTATGGCAAAAGAAGATAAAAGAGTGATAACTGTCAGACTTGATGAAAAGACACATGATGTGCAAATGATGAAAATCAATCAGGTTGACATGGCAAATCAACTGCTACTTGCAAATTAGGAGATTAGTAGGAAAGATATGGAAATGATGAATATGAGATCTGATAAAAATTAATTGAAAGATGATTTAAGATCTAAGAAGGAACTAAATGAAATGTTGAATAAACCTAATGAAGATTTGAATCATTTTGAGAATCTAATGGAAGGATCAAGGAGGTCAAAGGACTCTTTTGGATTAGGCCACACTGAACCAAAGAAATCTGCTAAGAAAGGAGAATCATCTAAGAATGGTGAAAGGAGGAATGCAAAGACAAAGCACAACAAGCCTATTTTCCACCATTGTGGAAAACCAGGTCATACATAAAACATTGGCCAAAGCAAGAAAGGGAAGTCCAATCCTAAACCTAAGTTTAATGGTTACTATTTTAATTGCAAGAAATTTGGACATAAAGCACATGAATGTTGGGCTAAATCAAGTGATGCACCCCCCAAACCAAGATTTAATGGTTATTGTTACAAGTGTCAGAAACATGGTCATAAGGCACAAGACTGTAGATCCAATGCTAAACAACAATGGACATCAAAGACACAAACAAAAACATCTAAGAAAGGCAACACTTACAACTAGGATTATAATACAAGTCAGAGTTTTCATTACTGTGAAGAATATGGACATGCACTTGAAGATTGCTTAAAGACACATTTCAGAGGGAAATCTAAGAGTTGGATGAATGGAAGCTTAGTCTGTTTTAGTTGTTTGAAGATAGGTCACACTAAGAGAGAGTGTAGGACAAGAGTTCCTACTCCTACTGTTGAAGAAATAAGAGTACAGATGAACTAGACATGGGTAAGGAAAACAGAGCTAAGCAGCGTTGAATCCACTGAAGCTGAGGTCACCCAATCCAATGGATTAGGTGATCACACCATATCTAACTAAGAAATAGAGGTATGTAAGGAAATGCATTTAAATTTCAAATCTTACATCAGTTCCTAATATGTAAATGTGCCAAAGTCCATATTTGCATATGTTAAGATGTTCCAGGACATGTTTGTGACAAGTGCCAAGAAGAGTTATCTGCACTATAGGTGTCGAGTTGGTTGGCTGAGTAAGTTATGTGATGGCCGAGTATGGTAAGCCAAGTGGTATGCAAGTTGTGTTAGTCAGCCAATGACAGCTGGCTTGCACTAACCTTACAGGAAAAATATTTATTGCTTACCTATCTTGACCTTTTGAGTCTATATAAGGATGAACATTCTATTTTTCATTTTACCTTGCAATTTTCAACATTCACAGAGCGATCAAAGAAGTTTCAGAATTGATCTTAGTAAAGTTTGTTTCGATAATTTTGTCAACATGCCGTTGACAACCCTAAGTTGAACAGTGTGAAGTGTTACTTGCCGAGGTACCCTATTCTTCATTCTCGAACCCTAATTTCAGAGATTATGGATGCAAGTTCTTCCACACCAGTCAAAGGAATGGAGGAGGATCTGAATCAAATTTAGTTAGTAAGGAGTGATGCATGTGCACCACCTAACTTTTGAGCCGTTCCCGAAAGTGCAATTCTAAGTGATCTAAATGGAGCCCTCTCATCAATCCCACCAAAGGTACTTATGATACACGATGTTAGATCCTATTACATGGTTAAAATTGGCGAAGTGGGTGATAGTGAATTGAGGAAATCCTATGACAAGTTATGTGAAAATGGAATTCTGAAAGATGAATTCAAGCATTTAGCCGACAAAGGGTTAACTTGTACCCTATATTTTTTGACAGAATTCAAGGATGAATGGATTAAGGTTGTCCTAAGTTGAGTTCATAATATGCATATGTGGATACACAATGGACAAGTAAGGATCACAAAAGATATTATTCATCGAGTTACTGGATATCCTGTTATCAACGGTAAATGAACAATGAGAGATCAAAAGAAAGAAGAGATAGCAGCTAACACTAGAGCTATCTGGAACAACAGAGGTATGACTATCTCTATAACTGAAGATTTAGAACTTGACTTTGGAGTGAGAGTGATTGCACACAAGTTCTATCAGTCGAGCCAACTAGATAGTGTTCCCTGCACAGCCATGGACCAGGCATGGAAGATAGTAAAAAAGAATCACACATATGACCTTGCCGAGCTGCAGTTGACACAACTAGCCAAGAACTTACTATCAATTAGAAAAAGTAAAAGCTCATCATGTAAGTTTGGATCTTTGTAAATCGATATATTCTTCTATGTACAAAAGTCATTTCCTTCTCTAGGAAATATTATTTGGAAGAAGGACAGACCTATTACTATACAGATTAGTGAATGTATTCAACAATTAGGCAATAATTTCAATAGTATTATGGGAAATTATTTTGTGGAATTCAAAAAGAGAATGAGGTTGAGTACCAGAATTCCCAATTCACTTGTGGAAAAGAACTATGAAGAGATATGTTTCTTAGTCGATACAGATTACACTTACATTCAGGCTGTGACACCTAGGGTATCATGGCTGGACCCATTTCCCTATGAAGTTAACATTGATGAAACATCAGCATCTATCACATCACTCCTAGAAGAGGAGATTGATACTAAAGCAAAAAGATTTGGAAATTATGATGAAGTGAAGGAAAAGATTTCAATGAATCTTAAGGCAGGAACCATGGAAAGAAAGAGGAAAAAGATTGTGAAAAATCTGAAAAAGATGGTTGGCTTGCCGAGTGATGAGGAGCTAGAGGATGCACCTCTAGACATATCTACTAGACAAGGTGAAGATGTATCTAAGGAACAAGAAGTAGAAGTCAGTGAAACTGAAGAAGAGATTACTATTAAGGCAAAAGGAAAGAGACCAACAGTAGCCAAGGTAACCAAGCCAAGTAAAGAAAAACCTAGAGTTACCCCTCCCATTGCAAATTGTCCAAGGATGAGGGCATCTACTACCACAACTCGAGCAGAGCAAACAAAAGTCTATGTAAAGAAGGTTGGAGAGAGTAGTTCTGGATTGAAGACAAAATTTGCAACAAAGGTTGTGCCGAGCCTACAAGTTAAGAGACCAAGAAGGAAATTGCATTTGGATCCAAAAAGTGATGAAGAGAAGACAAAAATTGATGAACCTAGCAACATACCAACAACATCATTCAAGAGACCCACATATATTAATGAGGTATGTGAGAACTTGAGAAATTCTACAGGGTTATCTGGTTTTAAGTTTATCAAGTATGAAAAACTGAAGGTAGAAGACAAGCATAAAGTTCAGGAAGCTCTTCTAGACATGATGTGTAATTTCAAGTTAACTCCTATAGAGATAGGAAACAATGTGCTGAGTGAGTTATATGATTTTCTATCTGGAAAATGGGAATTTGTACTCACAATTGAAAGACAAATAAGGGAAGGCACATTAGCTCAAGTCATTCCTGAGCTAACCAAGAAACAAAGAGAAAAATTTGTTGAAGAATATAAGCATAAATTCATACCTAAACATAGAGGTTATGCTATCTTGAAAAATCATATAGAAGGGATAGTACAGCAGAGTACTAGGATTTGGAAGGAAATTTTTGGATTGGTTGCTCCAAAAGAGAAAAAGACTGATGAAGAAACATCTAAGCCGAAGGCTAAAGAGATTGAATCCACCCCTGTACCACATAAATCAATAGTCCAAATTACAAATGAACCTGAGAAGACTGGAACATAAGCACAAGAACAAACAGAGATAGTTAACATTGTTGATCTAACTATTGACAATCCAATTTATGTGATAATTGATGACTCTAGCAATCTGGATGTCGAGGGTCAGGATGAGCCGAGAGAATCAACTATAGAATCACCTATTAAGGCAACTGAGGCTGAAGGAGAAAATAATATAGAGGAAGATCAAGAAAGAACTCAAAAGGAATATGAGGATAAAGATGCCCAAGAAGAAGCAAAAAAGGAGAAAACAAATGAACAAGAGGTAATTATACAACATTCACCTATTTTGGAGGTTGTGAAATCAGTTCTAGATAGTAGTGAGGAGATAAGAGATACTAACAATGAGCATAAAGAATAAGAGGCAGTGCAAGTGTTGGTTGATCTACCACACTCTTCATCATACTTTCCCACTGGACTTAAAACATGAGGCATGCCTGATCAACAGGCAATTTTGACTGAATTGAAAGATGCAATGGTAACTACTACTGAAACTGGAAAAGGTATTGTAGAAACAAAGCTGAGTAGTAGTTCACCTGAATTTAAGAGGAGGAAAGTTATGAGGAAGAAGTCTCCAATTCTTGATGTCACATTAGATGAAGTTATTGTGATTCCACCATGGGATCCCAATGTTTTGTCTTATGAACAG
>MU223746.1:3539918-3559897 GCA_018584345.1 Thuja plicata
AGAGCAATACTCAAAATAGCCTTGCACTCCATGCCTAGGGAGCTCTAAATCGATTTCTCAAGGTTTTCAATCCATGGATCCTCTTGGAAGCAATGGTTTAGAGAAGTGCACCACTTGAGTGTGTACAGAACCTACACAGTTGCTTCATAGATTCTGAAGCTTCGAGCAACATCACATCCTTATCTATATTCTAGAAGCTCAGACTCCATCCCACTCCATCCAAAGGTGCAGTAATCTAGCTGGATAAAACTACTATGAAAATGGTAGGTGAGACGAAGAACGTCCAAATTTAGCTCATCCAGGACCCCCAAATAGCAAGCATAATCAACATCCAAGTGGTGGACATCTCGGAGACCTATGGGATGTTGTTAAGTCATAATTGGTCCAGGGCCCCTAATGGGTATTTCTCCACTGACTTCTCCCACTTGTGGCTCCCCTAGGAGGGAGAATCCAACCAGATCCGGGTGGAAAGGAAACTTAGGATGAAGGAGGCCCTCACCAAAGTCAGGAGGGTAAATGAAGTCCTCTTCTTTGAGATTTCCCCTAGGGTGTACCAACCCCTAAAAATCCTTACATTTGATTTCACCCTTGGGGAAGATCCCATAGTCTCTCAGAGAATCCAGGACCTGGAAAAAAAATTAAGGGGTGAGGTAAACTCACGCGCTATCACAAAAAAACCTGCTACACTCTTGTTCGACACTTGGTGCCAAGTGCATTACCAAAAACATTGCGAGCTAGAGTGTGAGACTTGCATCGACGCTGCTACCCATCACATCAATGCCCTTCGGGAGAAAGAACAAAAATAAAACATGTCTGGAATCAATGATCCATCTAGCAGTACCTCTGTGGTGCTACTTGTCCATGCATCTCAACCATAGACCTCTCCAAAGGAGAACCTCACCCACATGCCATCAGAGTCAGAGGAAACTCCTCCCAACCTTCCCAAGAATAATCCAAACACCACTCCGCCTCCCCAACTCCAGAGAACGAACAACGGCTTGTGGACCTTGAAGTTTGATGGCTCCTAGTCTAAACAAGGCTGCAAGGCCGAAGTAGAATTGATCAACCCATGGGGGAAATCATTCCTCGCATCTTACAGGATGTAGTTTAACTACATGAACAACATCATGGAATATGAGGCCTTGCTCTTCAGACTCATATTTGCACTAAGGAAAGGAATCACCCACCTCTAGGCACTGGGTGATTTAGAGTTGATCATCAAACAAGTCCGGAGCATATACACTTGTCATGATAAAAGGTTGGCTGCATACCGCAACCGAGCATGGAGCCTCATCAAAGATTTTGATGCCTTTGGCATTGAACTCATTCCCTGAAAAAGAAACTATGTTACTGATTCCCTTGCCATATCTGCTAGCACTCTTAAGCCAATGGCTGGCTCGTGGCTCGAAAAAATTTCTGTTGAGATGATCCCCATCCCGTCCATACCAGGCAATGTCACCCACTTTCAGGTCTTTGAGGATGATCAACATATTTTGGCCTTCATGGCCAATGTTGGCATTTTTGAGGACCAGATAGTAGAAGAAAGAGATCACGGTGACACTGGGAAGGGTGATGAAGATGATGGGAACATAGACATACCAACCAACACCATCTCTAAGGGGATGGTAGCACTAGAATGCATCTTTGATTCAAACTCCCAGGGCCGATAGAAGATATCATCCTCCTCAGAGGGAGGAAAATTCAAAAAGGTTAACATTGGCTAGGCCGGTGAAGAAAAATTTGTGCACATTGGAACCTCCTACTCCCTAGAGGAGGAGAAGATTCTCATGGTTCTCTAAGAATACATAGATGCAATTGCATGCGGGTATGAGGATCTAAAGACCTGTGATACATCCATTATGACCTATACCATCCCATTGAAACCTGATGCTAAGCTCTTTTGGAAAAAGAAAAGACTTGTAAACCCACTGATCGAGCCTCTAATCCATCAGGAGGTTCAGAAACTATTGTCAGCCTAGATCATCTTTCCAATTTGGCACACAACCTAGGTTGCCAACCTTTTCCCCATGCGAAATAAAAGTGGCGAGATCCACCTTTGCATGGATTTCTGAAATTTAAACAAGGCATCCAAGAAGGATAATCCCTCTCCCCTCATTGGATGAGATGCTTTAAATCATGAATGGATCTCAAATGATGTCTTTTCTGGATGGATATTCTGGTTATAACCAGGTCATGGTTAAGTATGAAGATAGAGACAAAATGACATTCACACCCAAGTGGGGAATGTTTATAGACCGAAGAATTCCCTTCGGCCTTATCAAAATGGGGGTAACATTTTAGAAGGCTATGGACATTGGGTTCAAAGGCCTAGTCAACCAGTACATAATCATCGACATGGATGATTTGACCGTCTTTTCCCGAGACAGGTGTGATCACTCCATCCACCTCACCCAAATTTGCGAGAGATGTCACCGGTATGGAATTTGCCTCAACCCTAAGAAATGTATATTTGGGTTCACTGAAGGGAAGCTTCTCAGGCATATCATCTTCGAGAAGGGTATATCCACTAACCCCAAAAGAGTTGAAGCACTGCTAAATCTACAAATGCCCGACAGTAAGAAAGAAATGAGATCTTTCTTCAGAAAGATAAACTTTGTCTGGCGGTTCATTATTGGATTCGCCGAGATAGTCAAACCACTCAATGACATGATGAAGAAAGATACAAAGATTGAGTGGAGTCCTGAAGCAAAGTGGGTGTTGGTACTCCCAAATTTGGAACAAATTTGGAGTGACCATGTATTATTTTTCAGTTGAGCAAAAGTGAATAGCCTTGAAAAATTGTGTAAGAAGGCTCAGTTTGTGTGCTTGAAAAAGGTGCCCGGATGATTTTCATAAGGTACAAATTTAAAAGAGGCTTTAATGCCTTCCATTTGACATATGCAGTAGGTCCCAGCTCCTGAATTTCAGTTCTGACATGTTTAGGGAGTAGTCATTTTGAGGTGGTCACCTAATTTTGCATTTTTGCTAATTGTCAATTTACTGTCCGGAGCCTACTTTGCTTCTGAGTATCTTACACCCTGTTGAATTTCATAAGCTATCACTTTGGGAATGTTTATCATGCATATCAGAGAGCTTATGTTTCAGATCTCAGGTCATTCTGAATCCGTTTGATAAGTTTTCATACTTCCCAAAGTTGGTTGTTCATGAACTGTTTGCATTTTTGTCCTGTCTAGAAATCTGAATAGCCCAGTTTGACATGTTATAACTTTTGACCAGTTCATCCAATTGAGAAAATTCCTTTTGTATTGTGTTCCAATGGTCACACACTCCATATTTTCCAGTCTGCAGATCTTTATGAAATCATATGACAAGTTTTCAAGAACCATACTGATAGTGATTAATTCTGATTTCCTGAGTTTCCAAGTGCAGAATTGGAAAGTGACCTACTTTGAGCTTTCGAAAATGTGTACCCGGGTGAACATTTTGAATAATTGAGTTTTCCCTCATATTGTGAACATAGGAGTGTACCTACTTGAATATTTACAGACTCCTGCCAATCCATTTGTCCACTTTGCCAGAGCCTTTCCGTTTCCAATTTATTAAAGTTTCACTGAAATACTGAATCCAGATTTAAATGGTATACTTTGTGGTTTCCCCATTTGCACCCCGTTCAAGGTCAGACATAATTGAAAGATGATTTGCATTATAGACCTAGGAATGAACTCCTCTAAATATTCCCAAACTTTGACCAATCCGGTAGATCACTTTTCTTGGCCAATTCCAAACCCGATTTCTGCATATTTATTGTGTTTTAGTTCAGAAAGTGTTTAAGGTGCTATCTTTGCAGATTGGTATCAATTCAGTGGTTTCTTTTCAGAGGAAGGAAATTGAGGGGTCATGTTATACATATCACATTCAATCAGGCTGCAGGGATTGAGTTTCTGAAATATCTTTTTGATGACCCTATGAATTTAGTTTCAGAGGCAATTTATTCAGTTTGCAGTGCGGAAAAGGGTTAAGTTTTCAGAGTGACCATTTTGCATGAGTGATATCTTTCTGTCTGAAAGTTGTTTCCAGGAACCAATCAGGGCATCATGCTCATTGCATATCAATGTACTATCTAACTTCATGGAGAAGTTTTGAAATATGATTTACTCATTTTGCAATGATCAATCTGAGGGGGATTTGTGATGATTCAACATTTGCACTTATGTAGTTTTCTGGAAGGCGAAGTTTGCACTGTTATATTTAGTGCCTGAAGATGAATTTGCTGAGGTCCTTCTGCATATGTATTCAATACTATTGAATGAGTCTTCTTTCCAAATGCCGGAGTCAAATTGTTGGTTTCAATCAGTTTTTAAGGCCGGTCTCACAGGCAGTTGCTATTTATGAAATCAATTTTTAAGAAGTATGGAAAGTTGATTTCTTTTGAGTTCCAAACAAATTTTTTGTGATCTAGTGCATCAAAGGTTATGATTAGGATAATTTGTGGATGAAGTGGTTTTCAGAAGTAACAAGGCTCAAACTATGTGGCATGATTTATTACAATTCAATGATCATCTTATGTGATTAAAGTGACCACTCTGTGTATTAGAGGCTCCCAATTATGATTTGAAACCAAAACATTGCCAAGTTTAAATTTAGTGTTTGGACTCATTTTGAAAGGTAAAAAGAAGTGTTTTTAAAGGAAATTAGAGTTGCATTGATGGTTGTGTAGCATCATGGAGTGGAGGCTACGCATTATCTAGTCAATCACGCATTTGCAAAGTATTAAATGGAGGGCTTTCTTAAGGACAAGCTTAAGACTTTCAAATAAAATCATTGGATGCGAAATAAGTAAGAATCTACACAAGGTGACATTGCCAAATCTTTTAATGAAACAGCCCACTCAAACATTGGAGGAAGTTTGAAACCATATTTCAAATTACAATTTGAAAGGACAGTGGAATCCCATGCACGGCAGGGGACAAGAGAATGTTGTTTTAAAACATTATACATTATAAATGCAGCTGCAATGAAACCCAGACTCTGCGCTAAAGGAGGGAACTTTGGATGTTTGTTTCAAAGCTTGCAAAGTGCATTGCTAATAGGCTGTGTAGTCTATAAGATGAATGTTTTAATAACATTTAAAAAAAAAAAACCAATGGAAAACTTGCGCAGGATTTGGGAAATAACCAGCATTGTACTATTTTATGTGTTTTTGAATTGTAAAACAAGCCAGTACTGCCAGCAGGTATTCAGCGCAATACATGGGGAGCAGCAAAAGAAAGATGCGCAGTAGATTGGAGGGATTTTCAGACATTGAATGGGCTGCGCAGACGCAATAAAAATAACTCTCCAAGCACATCAATTTTGGTGTATTACTGTGCATACATTGAGGGAAATTGCAGATTTTGAAGTGTTGAATCAAATCCTTTTTGCAATCCAATATGCTCAGAGGCTTGTGCAAGGTTTTGTGAAAAGGATTTTGTTGTTTTACATTGAAAATTTTGCAGAGATGTAGTTGCCAGCGCATAACAGAGGGAGAGGTTTTGGGGAATTTTAAAGTGCAAATTTGCAGAAGTGACACCACAGTAAGGGGTGTTTTGACTTCTGGAGCATCCTCATGGTCTTCTTTTGCAGAGATTCGACCCCATTGATGAGTAGTACTCAGTGAAAGTCCCAGAAGGTGAAAAACAGTGATTTCATTTTGTCTCACATGGTCTCTGCAGTGGCATTTTTTGGTGTTTATATGGTAAAACACTAACATCCAAGGTAAGTATGAGAGCCTAGAGGCTCTTGGTGAGCTCCTAGGGGCTGGAGGTCGAATTGCATAGGCCATACATGGTATTTTGAAGCAAATTTCGAAAATGCTTTGAACTCATATGGAGATTTAATCCCACATTCATGCCTCAAGAGAATTTTGAAATACATATATACAAGAACACAAACATATGAATTTGAAGTTGAAGAGGAGGCTATCCATGCGCGCGCCCTCATCTGACCACCTCAGTTTCTGTGCCTGAAAATGAAGAAGATAAAATTTTGATGAAAGTGAACACTTGCTGTTGGTCGCGAAGTCGCAGGATGTGCATGGTCACCCAGTTGCTAGAAGCTCCGGTCGCCCAGTCGGAAGACAGTTTGAGGATAATCGCTAGAATTCAGAGACCTAGCGACTGACTGCTAGCGGTCAGTCACGCAGTCGCCAGACATCAAAGTTAACCACCGAGACTTGGCGACTATCTGCTAGCAGTTAGTTGTGAAGTAGCCAGAAGGAAATGTTAGCTATCACGACATGGAGATAGTCGCTGGTCGTGCAGTCGCGAGATGGGAACAAGCCGCCGGATGCCGGTCGCCAGGTCACCTAGGAATGACAGATAAGATGAAAATGGCTCACGACTTTGATTTCGAGGTTGTCGCATGGTCGCCAGATGCAATTAATGTTAAAATGAGTTAAGCATAGTTTGTGACAGCGAATGAGAAGGTGCCACGTGTCAAAATCTGGCAATTTCTGGGCAAAATAGGCATAAATCTGAGATTTTCAAAGACTTTAAAATGTGCACAGAGATAATTTTAACAGGGAATTTAATAGTTTTATTGCAAATTTTATATGTTTATTCCTGGAGGTTTTTGAAGGCACTGGAAATCAGATTTTTGCCAGTGAAATCAGATTTGGAATGAGAAATAAAGGTTAAATTTGCATAACTGGAAACAAATATGTTTATTTGTTTTTAAAAAGACTTGACAGATGAGTTTGTGGGGAGATATTTATTAGAGGATAAATCAAATTTTCAAAGGGAAATGTGACAGATTTTTAAAGATATTTTGCAGATGAGATCAGATTTGATGGACTTTTCAGCGGGAGAATGAAAGAGATATTTTAAAGATATATCAGATATTTTCTCAGACAAGTGGAATTAAAAAATTGATTAATTAATCAGATATTTTGAAAAGAAGGAATGAGTAAGAATCAGATTTGAGAGAAGGACAGGTGTTTGCTAGACAGAGTTTTAGGGTTTCTTCTCTTCTATATCTTTCTTTCTTTTCTCAGTTGTAAGGGTTCCTTTTCCTCTGCTCTGTTCTGGTTTTTTCCTGCAGATGCCCAGAGAAGGTCCCTATTGGTTTGAAGATTTCTATTTGTAAAGCATACTTCTTTTTCATGTTTACTTCTTGAGTTTATTGTCTGGATATCTGGAAACAACTTGGATTAATGAGAATACAGTGCAGTTCCTATTTATTATTGTCTTGTCTCTTTTGACTGTGGTTTGTGCTCTAGTATAGTTCATTTGTAAGGCATCTGAAATATACCTACTACAAGGTAGTGTGTCTAATCATTTGTGAGTCTTTCTCAAGGAGAGAGTTAAATTTTGTAAATGGTTTCAGAGAGCAGGACATAGTTGTGAAGATCTGATGAAGAAGTATTGAGTTGAGTACATTGTTTGTAAGGCATTCAATCTGGATTGTATGAAGTTTGTAAGGCATCCTTCAGTATTGCATTAGTTTCATGTTGTTGACATATGTTTCCATTGACTCTTTTCCCAAGGAATAGGCACTAATCTAGAGTTTGCTGAGAAAGTGTTTTCTCCATTCAGTCATATACAAATTAATCAATTTCATCTAGTTTTTAGAACAAATGAGCTGAACTCATTAAGGACTCTTGTCAGTAGGAAAGTGTCTATTTTTTTTATTCCTTAGAGAGTGAATCAATTAGGTTATCCCTCCTAAAATTAAAAGGAAGAAGGATGAAAGTCCTTGTATCACTGGTTTTTGTTATACTTAAGACCATGAGTTTGTATGGTTAAATCTTGCATTTGGTTATGCTTGGTCATTTTCAAGGTGATTTATCAGTTGGTTTAACAAAGGTATATAGAAAATTAGTGTCCACACTATAAACATACTGTGTAAACAACAATCATAAAAGGTAAAACCTGCCTGAGTATATGTGAAGCTCAAAAATGAAGAAGGACCTTATCCAGTCCTTAGCAATTAGGCTTTTCTTGTTCCTGAATTAGTATTAGAAAGTATGGTGTTCAAGTAGTCATTTCAAGCACTATGGTTCATACAAGAAAAATCCCTAATAGTGGGTATTTTTCTAGATTAAGTAAATGATTGTGGAGGCACCAGTCTTGGCTAGTCCAGACTATTCCCTCCCTTTTCATATATACACCTTTGCTTCACTGCATTCTACTATGGCAGTTTTGACCCAGAAGGTCGAAGGGGAAGAATGACCAATAGCTTTCATGAGCTCCCCTTTTAAAAATGCCAAAGTCTGGTATTTTCCTTTGGAAAAGTAGGCATTTTCTCTTGTTCACGCCGTGAAGAAATTTTGGCATTATATTCTCTGGAGAAAAGTGTACGCTATCATCCTAGACCAGGTTGTTAAGTCTCTTCTCCTACAGAGTGAATTAGGTGAACGATAAGGGAAATGGATGGCCATCCTCCAAGAGTATGATTTGGAAATGCAACCCATGAAGATTGTCTGAGGCTAGGGACTATGTAGAGTGATGGCAGAAGGAACTCCAAATATTGAATGCCAGACTTATACAGTGGAGTCCATCACTCAAGACCCATGGTATATCGACTTGGTATACTTGTTGTTGAACAAAAGATGCCTAGAGGGGCTTACCCTAAACAAACATCACGCCCTATGGCTGAAAAGCACACACTTCATGATAAAAGATGGAATTCTTTTTTGCAAGAACTATGAAGGGGTATACCTCTGGTGCATTGATAGGGACCAATTGCAAAAATGATTGAATAATTTCATGGGAAGTTTGGGACTAGGCATGGTTCAGTCAATGCCACCGCCCATCAAATCCTCCAGGCCAGATATTATTGGCCCTATATATTTAAAGATGTCTATACCTATGTTAGGAGGTGCCACAGTTGCCAAACAATGGCACATCATGAGTGGAACCTGGCTATGCCTTTGAAGCTGGTCTTTAAAGCTAGACCCTTCGTACAATGTGCATTTGAATTTATTAGGGAAATAAACCCCAACTCATTTGCCAACCACCGGTACATTTTGACTACTAATGATTATTGCACCTGGTGGTCTGAAGAAATTCCTTGCAAAAATAACATGGCAGATGTAGTTATCAAATTCCTGGAAGAAAACATAGTCACAGATTTTGGAATGCCATTTTCTATAGTGTGTGATAACTGTTCGGCATTTTCTTCGGTGCAATTACTTGAATGGGCCTATGAAAGGAAGATCAATTTGAAGTTCTCTAGCAACTATTACCCTCAGGGAAATGACATTGTTGAATCAACCAACAAAAATCTATTAGAAGTGATCAAACATCTGTTAGAAAAAAACCCCCGGGACTAGCACCAAAAGCTTAGGTTTTTCCTCTGGGCAGATTGCATCAGAATTAAGGCAGCCCTGGGGACTTCTCCATTGCATTTGGTTTATGGTTAGAATCCAGTGTTCCCTATTAACTTGAAAATCACAATCTTACAGTTTATGCAATAATTCAGCAACCGAGACAACATTATGGAGGTTTGACTTCTGAACTTGGTACAAATGGATGAACAAAGAGACGCAGCCCTTGAACACTTTGTGCATCATAAAGTAGTAGTAAAATGATGGTTTGACCAAAGAGCCCAATATAAGGCCTTTCAAATTTTAGGCCTAGTCCTCTTGTGGGATAAGGCCCAGGAAAAGAAATTAAAGCACACTAAGTTCCAACAGCTCTTGCTCGGACCATACCTAATATCCGAGATCTGCAGGGAAAATACTTACCGCCTTGATACTATGACCAGAGAAGCTATCCCATTACCTTTTAATGGTCATTTTCTCAAGAATTATTTTGAATAAGGTAGGTGGTGTTTTTTTCTGGACATTGTATCATATGTAAAGTTCTTTCTTGTAAATATTTCTTTCCTGGTGCACCATTTGGAGCGCCTTTGCTTTGTAAATAGTTTTGTCGGCCGTCCTCTGGGACTGCCTTTTCCTTTTTTGTGTTTGCTTGTGTCTTTGGTTTTTCTTTTGTTTTCTTTTGTTTTTGAGGTTCCCATCATGTTTTGTTCTCTTTTTAGACAATTATGCTTCACCTAACATCTAGCCCTTGGAATGGTACCTTATGTATTTTGGGTAGTTTGGAATTTATTGTTAGCATGGTGGAATTTATCCGCACTTCAGAGTTGTTTTGTGAGTATGGTAAAAAGTTATGGGTGATATTTCATCTAATTCATATTTGGGTAGTCTTGACATTGGTTAATAGGAAATCTAAGAAGAAAGTAATCATACACCTTAAGGGCAGATCGGTTGCACTGGTTGTTGACCAAGTATGAAAATCATTAAAATATCTCAGGTCCAAAACTTTCTCTCCTATTTGGTAATTTTTAAAAATGTGGATGGCAAGGTGAAAGAAGTACCGCCTTATCATCTAGAAAAGAAAGAAATTAAATGAACTAAAGAAAAGAGAATTCTGGTACCTAGGAAAAATGTGCAAGATATGACAACTTTGGTTTGATATGCTTAGTGCCTCCTCTCTACTTCTCCTGATGATCATCAGCTTGGTTTTCTTTCAAAGCACACACTTCACAACTGATCAAGGACCGAAAGATTGAATCATTGATGAGCCAGATCCTCTCAGACACCTCACACTTTGTAAGCAGAATGCTCTAGGTAAAGATTAATTCAGGTTTTGCTAACCAGAGATCCTAAAGTTCTCAAATGCGTTGAGGCATTCATCCTAGATAGTCACCATTTGTTATACCCTGCATACCTGTCCCTACATTTTATAGGCAAAATGTGGGGTCCCCCTTTTTTATTTTTTCCTTTTCCTTTTTTCCTTTGTTTTCTTTGTTTCCCCTTCAAGATTTGCTTCCGCAATGGTTGTTTTCCTTTGTTTCTTGTCTTCTTTTGTCTCCGGGACCCAGTCCTAGAGTTTTGTTTGTCTTTTGAGTTAGACACATTCTGGACCCCAAGATTCTCTTCCATCATGTCTTCTTTTGTGAGAAGGTGTGGTTGCATGGAATCCCTGGGCCTGGAGTCCAGAGGTTTGTGTGTTTTGGGGTTTGTAGAAAGAAAGCAATACATTTCTACCCTAGGGGTATAAATAGAAGTTACTAGTCATTTTCACATTTACCGTGATTAAACAATTAGAGAAATTAGAGTGATTCAAAGGCAATTAATGTGAATTAAACAACTTTTTCTCCTTGTGCTTAGTGATTGATTAAACAATGATTTGCAGCATGTGTTCATGGTCATTCAAAGGTTAACTTGTTGTAGAGCACCTCGCATGCTCATCCTTCTCACATTCCCCATGTTTTTAGGTAGGCCTTTGACTCTCATCCCTCTGGTTTTCATTTTTTGTTTCTTTTGCTTTTGTCTTATTTCCATTTTTGGGCTCCATTTTTGTCTTTCCATTCCTGGTTTTTGTCTTTTATGTCGCCACCCATTGGTGGGTCAGCTCTATCAGAGAGTTGTTCACCCTCTGTGCAGTTGTATTTTAGTGTGAAAAATCCTGTATATTGTGTATATTTTGTACATTGTGTAAGTTTTTGTTTGTGTCTGTATATACTCTCATTTCTAATCAGCCAGTGAGTTGTGCTTTAGCCCTCACTTGTGCTTTGGCTCTTTATATTTTACTTGTATATCCTACCCTATCTAATGGCAAGCTCGTTGCACTCCATGTGTCAAAAGACCTAATTTTTGGAGCTTGTCTGAGAGAGATACCACCTAGTTTGGACTCAGCTCCTTGCTGGTTTTAGTCATGGTAGTTTTTTCTCTCCTCTGTCAAGTCAACCTTAATGATGGGTTAAGTTTCCCACACCCGAGAATTTAAAACTGGCCCAAGTGGCATCCACTTCTGTGTGTGTTTGGATAGTTGTCAGTGTTAATTCCATTACTTCCATTACTGCATGGCCATGTGACACCCCCACATCAACCTAGTATGACACATTTCCGGTCATGTCTTGTAACGGTTAGTTTTATGGACTCTGGACTCCAAGTCCCCCTATGGTCGGTATTTCATTTTCATCACATGAAGCCAAAATCCTTGAAAGCCCGGGTGAGGGTCAAATTCCTAGTTATTTCAATATATTTATATCTTCTTTGGGTCTGACATAAACTAACACTCATTTTTAGGATAGATGTGAAGCGGTGGTGAAAATCTCTTAAGTCCAGAATAAGAAGTTATGTTTTATATATGTTCTGATAGTCATCTTGTCTTGCAGGGTGTCAAAATATCAAAATTGATCAGTCATGTCTGGGGCATCTGAACTTCTCCACCCAGGAGTCCAGAACTCCCCACTACTACTACAACCAGGGTAGCTTTTAGATCAAAGGCTGAGAGGGCCTTGGAAAAACACCCACTTTCAACAAAATATTTGAAGGGAGATGTTATTCTCAGATTGAAAGTTGATTCCAAGCTCAGGTTGATCACCAACACAAGTGTCGACGCATGGGCCAAAATGTAGGCCCTGGTAAAAGTAATGTTCATTCAGAAATCTATCTGGGATCAATTGGCCCTCAATGTTGTAGCCTCAGGGATTCTTAAGGCTGCTTGCTTCCCATGATCCGTGCAAGCTCTAGAGATTATCCTCACTCTGGTAGAACACTACAATACTATTGTCCACGTAGTCATGCTGACTTCCCCAGTCCCCACTAGATATCCAACCTCTATGGTGTCACTGGATGCTGCAAATTTTGCTACAAGACTGGGGATCCCTCAATTTGATGATGCAACCATCCTCACTCGATCTCTATCCTTGGAGGAATTTTAGAAGCTGGACCTCATGGCCCGACAATACCTCAACAACAACTGGCTCAAAGTGTGAAAGAAGGATTCCAAGAAGATGAAATTAGAGATCCCCCAGACTAAATTCAAAGAGAGCATACAGATGGGGATCATCGCTCTATGTAGGATATTTGGAGATCCCCATGCCTAGGATTTCTCAGCATGGATGTACTATTTACTGCTCGGCATCACCACCATTGGGCAACATTTTGATTGGGCAACTATCATTGCAAATCATGTGGACTCCCAGCTCCAGAAGGTCCTCCGGGCCCCCAAGTTCTATATGACTTCTTACATCTTGTGGGCACTAGAAAAACAATGTCCCATCACCAATGGGTTACTTATGACTGGCATGCTTGTGACTGGCATAGGCCAGAATGCTCCATGAGATTATTTCCCAAAAATCCAATGGGAGGCTAGTTTCCTTAGCTTTTGTCGAGTGAATGATGCCTTCATTTACTACAACCTCCTCACACCCACTCAAGATGCTGAATACCTACTATCAAAGGAGGCCATGATCCTAGTCAATACTTATGGCCATTATTGCATCCAATTCTAGCAACACACATACATTTGGGTGACCATCTTCTCTAGGAAACCCTACTTATTGCCCAAGCATTATGGGGATAAGATAATTATTTTGGAATACTACTGGCAGATTTTGGAGCTGCACGCCCTCTTCATGGTGAAGAAGGTTACCAGTGTCCCATTCCCAATCACTTGTGGGAATTATACCTATATCCTAGTAGTAGCCAAGGAGGCCGATAACAAAGTGAAGAGTCTAGGGCTGGCAAAATTCTACCTGGAGCGGAAGAATTTTATCCGCTAGATAAAATAGCAATGACACTTCCCCAAGCAGCTCCCCCGCATGAGTTCCACTTGGAGGATTTTTGGGAATATAGTCAAGATGAATTTGAGGTCCAGAGTAGGCATTTTGTCCAGATGACACAGGGGATGATGAAGCGGCTGGAGCTTCAAAAGTTCCCCAAGGAATTTTTAGATACCGGGTCTACTAAAGACCTACAATACAAAGAAAAAGGAGTAGCTAAGATGGACCTCCCTCTGGTGAATTGGGATGCGCAGGAGGGCCCAATAATAGAGGACCTCACCCATAACATAATTGAATGCATTCATGCATATTTTGAGAAGGTGTGTCCTAAGAGCATGCACAAGGTTGGCCCGTTTGTGTAGGGTTGAACTTCCGGTGTCAGAACCTCCTCACAGGGTGAGGATAGAGGAAAAAGGAAGATGAGGACCTCATCCCAAGTTCCATCCATGGTTCCCATAGTGGAAGAGATGCCAAAAATGTTGGCAGTATCCCAACAAATGAAAGACAAATTAATCACCCAGTTGGCCACCCTGACCATTATGACTAGATCTATCTGCCCTCCCACTTCTCCTTCACTTGCAGCAGTAATGGTCTGAGCAACAAGGACTGGAGCAGAGGAAGAGCAGGCAGCCATGTTGGATGCATGTCCCCCATTGGTAAAAAGGAGGAAAAAGAAAAGAATTATTGATCCTCAGCCAAAGGTGAAGTCAAAGCTTAGGATGCCTAACATCCCTGAAATACAAATTTTCTCATCAGACTCCCCAGAGCCAGAAAATCAACCTGAAGATCCCTCGGAGACCTCCCCTCTGCATGATGAATTTGATGATGTATTTTGGATAGATGAACTAATAAACTTACAAGGGGATCTCAGGAGGGTAGTAGAGTAGATAGCTGCCCAAGAGGAAGTGGTGATCCCTCCTGAGAAGGAAAACCTAGAGAAAGAAGTTGTTGTAGAGAAGGAAGCCCGAGTGGAACCAGAAAAGGAGCCAAAATAGATGAACATCTTTGACATTCCTAAGATACAGGTTGCAAAGACCATGGAGGAGAGGCAAGTAAAGGATGAGAAATTGACATCAGCTGAGGGAACCGAACCCATGGAAATAGCCATAACCTCAGCCAACATGCTCTAGATGCCACCTCTGAAGAAGGTAACATTTAGTGAGGTGATCTTAGTGTCAACATGAGAAAACTTTTGCCAGACACCTTAGCCACCTCCTAGAGATATTCCAACAAAGGAGAACATTTTGGTAGAGGAAGCCGACGCAGGACATCAACAACAACAACAAAAGAAACAAGGTGAGGGGCAGAACCCTGGGAATATAGATATAGAATTTGATGCTACTAAGGATGTGGACACCAAGGAAAAAGATACAAATTCCACCAAGTGGATAATGTAGGTGATCCATAAAATAAAGGAAAAGAGTCCGAAGAGACTCGAGATATTGGGGAACAATGGAACCTTAGAGGGGATTAACAAGATCTGACTTTGGAAAAAAGGTTTCCCCTACCCCCACCACAATGGTTGGTGGATTCAAGAAAAAGGAAGGCCCCAACACCAGCCTAGGCCCATGTCTCTTTGGTAGAGATGATGGCGCAAGCACAGAATCCCCCTATGGAGAAGAAATCCCAGACAGTCCATACCCTCTAGACTGGGCCAGGTAGAGACACAGTTGCGGTAGTCACAACACCTCCCATAGAGGCAGACATGACAACAACAAAGGCCAAAGATTATGCAATCATAGAGATATCTCTTGGGAAGAGGGGAAAGTAGGGTGAATTGGACCTGCTAAAAGAAGCAGCCAAGGTAGTAGAATCCCACTACGAGAAAGAAGCCCAAAAACTCAAAGAAGAGAAGGAAAATAATGCAAATCTTGTTGGGCTATTGATAGAGCTTTCCCAACCCATCAATGTTATTCCTCTGGAAGCTTCCACGTCTGGAGAACTACTCCTACAGGGTGACATAGATGCGCTAAGGAGTATGAAAAAGAAAGTGTAAACAACTAATGATTGGGTAGCTGAACAGGTGGGGAACATGTGGTGTTTCCTAGTGGCCACTCTCCTCAACCTATATGCAGCTGAAAATGTTTTGCATCAGGCCAAAACCACCATTTCTATCTGGGAAGGGGAGATTAAAAAGTATGAGGCATGGATAGATGAGTTAGGAGAACTCATGGGTCTCGGTGAGGAAATTGTCACCAAGGCCAAAATTTTGGGAGAGTAGTCTTTTGACTTTGTCTGGACCCAGCACTCCAGACTTGATCTCACATTGGAGATAATCAAGAAACTGTTAGGGACCCTCCGGGACAAGGTTCTAGAAATAGATTATTCTTTAAATTTATACAAGGCATTCATTTCAAGGGTTTTGGGTTTTGATTCCTTTAGTACCGAAACATGTAATCCAGAGGGATACATCATTGGGAAGTTTAACGAGATAATGGAGTCTCGTTACCAGTCCCCAGAAAGCATGGATGGAGCAAAGATGTCATGAATATCACACATGATGCTCTAGGATTATGGCTCTGCAAAGATGGCCTTAGAATTCAAAGCCAGTACTCCGGACTTGGGTGAGTAGGTGGAGGCGGCCAAATACCGGCGGGCCGGACTCAAAGACATTGACAAAGATAGAATTGACCAGGTCTTGGAAAAATTCAAAAATAGTAAGGAATAGTAAGGTTCTCTAGATCCTAGATATTTTAACCAACAAGGTACATTATTTTGCGTTCTTTCATTCTTTGAGCACAAGCTCCCGAATCCTAGAATTCTAGATCCAACAATTTTCTATTCTTTCGGTGACCCGTATCCAGGTTCTTTGGAGCCAACCAGTCACTATTAGGTAGTTAATAAGGATGTCAGAAAGTGGGTAACCCCAGCAAGGCACGCCAGATCAGAAGATGATTCTGCTAGATGGTCATCCCAAGGTGCCACCCCAGCATCAAACACCTAGTGCATCAGAGACAGTGAGCTGCATTCACATTAATGAGGCATGTAGCCTTGAGCTCCAAAGATTAGATTTCTTCTTTTCTCCCTCCAACACTCTTCTTGATGCTGATTCTTCCATACTTCTTTTCTTGTCTTGTTCTCCTGACATGTCAGACCTCTGTTCTTCTCGAGGTTATTGTAACGTGGTTCAGTTAGTACCAGCCACCAAAAATTGTATTTTATTTGTTGAGTGTAAATTTAGATTAGGTTAGTTTTAGGGCAAGCATGGTATAAATAATAGGTCCAACCTCATTTCAAGGGTCGGAAAAATTGATGATTTTGCAGTCCATAGCTATAGCATTTCAACATTTCATGTCTTATAGTTGGAGAGCTCAATGTTCCTTAGTTCTTAGAAGCTCTTAGTAGATAACTGCTCCCTTAGAGGCATTATTGTACGCACCAGTGCTACTAGAAAACCATTAATGAAGAAGGAAGGATTCATACAATGTTGTTGTTGGTGTTCTGATCTCCGAGTTAATACTCTTTTGTGCTGTATGTTTCTTATGTCCCTTGCTCTATTGTTTGAAGTAGATTAACGACCTTATTTTCCCCTCGCTATTGGATATGTATGAATTGCTAGTTCTATATATGTTTAGTATTTAGTGTAGCATGTTAAAGCATGGTTTGATGTTTTAAATATATTTGCACAACTATAGGTAGAATGGATGTTCTCTAACCCTGTGGTATCTTTTGAAGTTTCTTTGATAATCCAAATGCTTGTAGGAAACCCCACCTCACCGAGATCCCTGGAGAAGACGAGGTAAGAAAACTAGATTGATGACATTATTTAGCCATTAGTATACTTAGAGGAAAAAAATAGTCAGAAAGCATTACCAGTAGACAGCAGGCATCACCGCCGAACCATAAGTAGTACCAGTGAAATGCAAGCTTATCCGACAGCACAAAGAATTTTTGAGAAAAATGCTAAGTACAAATGTGACAGGCTACACTGGTGAACACAAGCGTTACCGATGAACACAAGCATTACCGGAAACATAGTTTCCAGAATCAACCCAACAGGAATAGGCAAGCATACCTGATGACATGTTCAGAGAAAGGAACACCGACGACCAAGAACACCGACCGTTAGAATCGACAGTCAGAAAAGCCGCAAATTGTGGATCTAATTTATACACGATGGATAAGACAAAGTTATTCTATTTTGTAGAATTGTTTTTTTTTTTTATGGTCATGCAATCTTTATGTAAATGCTTTAAAGCATCCTAATGGATCTAAATCATATCTAACTAACAGATCAAGGTCAAGTTGTATATCTTGAATCTAGAGTTAACGTGCGAATGCATGAATCAAGAACTGAACCTAAGATAGTATAAATAGATGTTCATACTCAATTGTGAGTACATGAATTCTTAATAATTGATAGCCATGAAGAGAATCTAAGGAGCAAAAGGTAGAATTCATGCAAAGAGCAGAAATAGAGTATATCAATTATCAAGAAAACACAGAGGCTACCGACGAGTAGATAAAGGTAATACTCGATCATGGAAGGATGATTAATAGTGTTTTTGGAGCTTTATAGGATCTGTTTATCAGCAATTGAAGATTGCATTTATCATCAGATCAAAGACCTATGTAGTTGCATTCTAACAAGTGCATCACATATAAAATCCTTTTGTAGAAGGTGGACTTAACCATCCTTTGTAAATCTCTTAACAAAGTGCACACTTAATAGTGTTGTTAAAAGCTTCAAAAAAAGTAGATCTTAACAAGTCTCTACTGTAATACTCCTAACTGGGTAGGTCATCAGAAGTGACCAAATTCTAAGCCTTAACTCGCTCTTCTTGTCTGCAGATAGTGAAGTTTGTGGGTAACAATCCCCACCACAGTTTTTACTTCCTTAACAGGAGTTTTCTATGATATCATATCTTGTGCCATGTGTTATCTATTTTCATGAATGTTTCTATTATTGTTACATATCAGAAAGAATGTATGATATGATTTCATATGCATAAAGAAAGATGAACAACTAGATAAGCTAAATTACAAAGTGATGACAAAGGGTTAATGGGATAACCAATTAAAGGTTTTAGAGGTACTGATTCACCCCTCCCCTCTCAGTACATCATCTCAATATAATTCCAACAATTGGTATCAGAGCCTAGTCTCTCTCTTGAAAAAGCTTAAAGACTTGAGAGAAAATATCAGAGCAATGGATAAGTTTAGACTGGATATGACTATTGAGAATGAGCAGTTACAAATGCAAATAAACTATGAGCAGTACAAGGAGGTGAAGATAAAGCTAAGAAAACTTCTTGATGAAAGACAGATTATGGAAACCAAGCTGAATGAGAAAGACTACAAAGAAATGGAAATACAAGAGTACTTTGAAATAGAAGAATCATCATTGAGCAAAGATTTAGATGCATCAGTTGAAGAAATTACAAATATGCAAGAGATCAATCTACATCTGATAGATCAAATCAAGATGTTGCAAATTGGTCAAGAGACTCAAATGGTAAAAATGATTGACGTTATGAATGATGCAAGGAAAGCTGAAAATGAAATAACATTAGCCATTGATGACAGGAGGAAAATTACAGAGAAGCTACAAGATAAAGAATCAGAGATTCAAAGACTCACTGAACATCACCATGAGGTCACCAACCAGATCATTCTTATGAGTCATGAAGCAAATAGATTAAATATAGAACTCATAAAAAGAATACATACCATTGGTGAATTAAGGGAAGAAAATGAAAAATTAAAGCATGAAATCAGAGTTCAAATTCAACACAATGAATTAATTAAAAAGGCTGAGGATAGCAAAAAATAGATGGATGATTTTCTTGATGGACAAAGAAGAGTCAACAACTACATAGGATTAGGGTACAATGAGAATGAAGAATCCTCAAATCAATTTGATAAGAGGAATGCTTTCACAACCCCAAGGTTCAAGAAGCTATCATGCAATCACTGTGGAAAACCAGGCCACACCTCAAACATCTGCAGAAGAAAAATGAAAGGTATTTCTCAAGCACAATCTACTTTTATTGGTAATTGTTATAAATGTCAAAAGAAAGGACACAAGGCACATGAGTGCAGATCCAAAGTGATGAATCCAAAGAGAAAAAACTACATGGACAAGTACTTTCCTACATGTAATATGAATGGGTATACACATGAGGAATGCTGGAAAAAGAAAAACAAAGCTTGGACTCAGAAAGAAACTGATAAAAGCTACAAACCAACTAGAGAGGGTAAATCATATGTTTGGGAATATAACACATGGGTCAATTGCACAGCATGTGGAAGGTATGGTCATATTGCTGCAAACTGTATGAGAAAATGGACTAGAAGGTCAAGAGGATGGTCCAATCTAGGTATGGCATGTCTGCATTGTCATAAGGTTGGACATGTGATAAAAGATTGCAAAGACCAACTGACAGACACAAATACACATCCCAATGGAAATACCATTGATGACATCAAAAGAATGAGAAACAAGATGTGGGTAAAAGCCA
>MU223746.1:3567550-3593901 GCA_018584345.1 Thuja plicata
ATAAAAAATTTAAAGGACTAATTTAAGTGACAAGCCTGAAGAAATTTGTTCTATTCAAAGTATACTCTCATAAATTTGTGAATGTATGAAAAGAAAAGTTGTAAATAAAGGTTGACTTGATCTTCTTTTAAGAAGATACCAGCATTAGGTGCATTTCAAAGTATTTCTTTTCAAGAATAGATATTCCATTGTATGTAAAATTTCTGCAATTATAAAAGAAATATGTGGTTGTTACATGACCTTGTGAAAATATGAAAAGAATTCTAATATTGTAAATGCTTATTCTTCTGTAAATGAATTAATCATATTTCTGAATTTTAGCTTCAAGCCTATGTAAATCATATTGTCCAAGTTTAGTTTACATTTGTAAAAAGAAAGAGAAAGTAAGCTCCTAAGTATATGAAAGAGAAAACTAACTAAATAGAAGTTATTTTATCATCTATAAACAAATGTTAGTGGGGAAACAAGGAAAATCTGCATGTTCAATGTGGTACATATGAATAGATTAAAATTTGTATGTTCATTTTTGTGCATATGAAGGGATTAAATGATTCATAAATGTAAATATAAAACTATGTACAGAATATGTTCATGAACTCAAATCCATAATAGCAAGTAATTACTGTGAAAAAAAATGAACTATATTTGCTTACTCTGACATGATTAGTATATATACATCATTAGTTCATATATGAGCTCATCAAGAATATTATATATATAAAAAAAAAAAATATTAGGTGAGTTTTCTTAGTATAGATTTTGGGGCATTACATATTACAATTTCTTCATAATTTCCATACGGGGCATACCCCTCATTTTTCAATAATATAGATCTTTCTCTCTCTTGTCTCTTCACTAGGGGGGGGCAAGAGGTATCTCTTACATTTTTTCTAGGATCCATTATGCTCTTAGCATGTATTTTGTTTTGAGATTAATTTTTTATCCTTCCTATATTATATCCCTATGGTTTTGTATTATGGTACATATTTCCTTCACTCATAATCATCCATAGCTCTCTTATAATATTCACGATATCTTTTATAGGAATTTTTTTTGTAAAGATATCTCTTTGCTACAACATCTCTTGATATTATTGGTATATCCATTTCTTTCATCCTTTGGGGGCAAGGTCTTCCTTCTTTCTCTATGTCTAAGGATCTACTTTCCTTAGCTTAGTGGCATTTTTTTATTCTGCACCATTATTCCTTATAAAGACTTATGTTTTCTCTATGGATACCCTCTTATATGAGAGGTGATTGCCCTTGGTCATCACCTCTTCTTTATTTTGAAAATTATGTTCTTTATAAATTCTCACCCTTGCTTTGGGTTAGAGTTTGATTCCTTCATTCCAACATTCCACTTCCTCTTTATCGCAGGGGGCTTGATGATTGAATCTTTGTTCCCTCTTTACTTTTCTTTGAAAGATGATATTTTATCCTAAGCACTCCTCTACACTATGAATATTGTTGATAAGATCCCTTCCTCTTTAAGGATCCTTTTTCATAAGTTACATATCCTTTTCATGATTATCTATGCTCTTAGATGTAAGGGTCAGTACTCTTTGCTAAGACTATAGTGTACATTGTTGCTAACTGGATATCTCCTTACTTTGTGAAGTAGGTATCCTCCTTTCTCTTCCTTATCCTATCTATTAGGTAGCCAAAATAAGGAGGTGGGAATATATAGGGTCTCCCTTATACTATAGTTTACATTTTACAACATGCTAAATCCTCAGAAGGTAATGCACATAAGTTGCTAAATCCTGAAGAGACACGCATTTTTATTTTTGCTAAATCCTCAGAAGGTAACACACATAAGTTGCTAAATCCTAAAGAGAAACACATTTTTAAATTTCAAATATGCTAAAACCTTGGAAGGTAAAGTACACAAGTTTCTAAATCTTGAAGAGATGCACATTTTATATTCCATAGTGATACAAGAATGTGGATCTATGGGTATTCCAAAAGCTGTCAGAAGAAACATTACAATTACAAAGTATAGTTTATGGCTGAACCTGTTGGGGTCTCCCTCCTTGGTGATTCATGGTAAGGTGGGAATATTACTAGGAAAGGTAATCACTCTCTCTTTTCTCTCTTTCACTTTCATGATAGCAGGATTAGATCATGAAGCTATGTTATTTATAGTGTTGCTCTTGTCTTACTTATGTAGTCATTTATGCTTTCTATGATTATTCTCTCTTATCTTTTGTACCCTTGTGCATGTATGTTGAGTTAGAATCCTTTGCCTAGGGGCTCATTTCCTTGACTAAGTGATGTTCTACCTTGTTGCAATCCACCATAGTCTTTATTCTAACTTTACCATGAGTATGTTTGATTTCCATGCTCCTGCTAAAGTGGGGGCTTAATGTATCATCTTAAAATGGAAGAAAATCCATGTTAAAAATGTTTATCCCTCCTTAGGGAGTGTTTTAGACCATAATCATGTTGTCCTCTCATTTATTCCCCCTCACCAGCTTCTATGCCTGTTTAGGACCCTAATTGGGCCTCTCCAGACACTTTTATCCCACCTGGCACATTGTCCAGGGTTTCTGACTCCCTAGTTCAAGGTCAACCTTGAACTTGACCTAGGTTAGGGTCAACCTCAACCTCAACCCAGGTCCCCCTTTCCAATTGGAAAGTTTGTCGATTGCCAGGGACATTCAAAAGTTCATTTTCCCACTTCCAGGTCAGCTATTTTGGGTTGCAAAGTGACGACTCTTAAATTATATTTAATTTAGGTCCTCTTCTAGGGGTATAAGTCTAATTAGAATTTAATTCTCCTATGTATTCCTCTCTAGAATTTTTTACCCTAGATTGGTATATAAGGAAGTTTTCCTCCTCTCATTTGTGCTAAGAAAGAATCCAAGTGAACTAGGATAAGTAATTCAAACATCCATTATTCTACATGTTCTCAAGCTTTCAAATTTCAACTAAGGTTTTCAAGTCTTCCTCTCAAGTATTCAAGTTCTCATTGAATATCAAGGATTTAAGCATTCGAGCCTTTGAAGGGATTTGGTTCAAGCATTCAAGATTCATCATTCAAACCCTAGATATATCCATCTTGGTGGTGTGATCTTCCTTCAAGATCCTTTTTGCATCCTCAAGATTCATTCATTCTTCCTTCAAGGAAGATTCCAAGCATACAATCACGGAATTTTATGGTTTCTAATATTGAGTCCAAGCTTTCATATTTGCATACTTGTTTACATTTGAAATACAATTGCATATCTATTGAATATCATAGTTTCATTGTTAGATTTACTTCTACTACTTGCTAGCACTCTCTAATTCAATTATTGATTTCAAGGTTAATTTCTAAATCAGGTTTTGACTAAGGAAAACCCCTCCACCCACTAAAAAAACCATTTTTCTTGCAGGTATAGGTTCGGGAGAGCAGGTTCAAGTGTAGATCCAGATACCCTTTTTGGCAGACTTTTGGGATCCAGAAATAGATTTTCTGTCACACTGTGTAGGTCAAGGTGGAAATTCTATTCTCGGTCAGGATCAAATTTCTATTCTAGGTTAGGATCAAATTTCTATTCTGGTTTAGGATCAAATTTTTGTTTTGGATCAGGATCGACCTTTTGTTTTGGGTCAAAATCAACCTAATCCAGATCTGGAAAAGATTTATGGGTTTTCTCCGTCTTTATGTTTGTGCCTGATCCAGTTGCAGAACTTTCAGAAACTCAGTGCAGACACCTAAAAATAGCATTCTTCATATCTTTTATATTTTTAGTTTAGTACTTGTCTTATAATTCATTTCAATTAAGGTTTTAATATTTATACATCTATAACACATTCTTTTCTATAGGACAAAACCTAGGGTTTTGCTTTTTATCCCTATCCTTATAGGTTGATTCATTTATGCATTGATCCTTTCTTTGGGGTTAATCAATTTGAATCTTCCCTTTATAAATTTAGGGTTAAGAGGGAAATATTATCATCCCATACCCCACACACATACATCACACCATATATATACATCCTATCAAATTTTTTAAAACATTACATTTTGGTGACCTTTCTTTTTATCCCTTACACCAAGTAGTCTATGTAGGTCTTCTTCCTAGTTTGTTTGACAACTTTGGAGTCAAGGATATTTTCCAATTGTGATGGTTGGCTTGGTGGAAAGTCCTTTATCCATTCTTCCAGTGTATCTTCATCATCCTACAAATAATTATTAGATCCTGCATCACCCTTAAAAGGAGTGAGATCACAGATGTTAAAGATAGGTGAAATAGAAATAGTTGGGGGTAAAGAAATTTCATAAGTATTTTCCCAAAATTTATGAAGTATTTGATAGGGACCAATCTTCCTCATCTATATTTTAGTGTGCCCCCTAAGTATTCTTTCCTTGTTCAGGTATGCCCATACTTGATCTCCTTCTTTGAAATTTACATATCTATTCTTCTTATCTGCCTGCTCCTTGTACTTTATAGTGTTTTGATTCAATATACCCCTGGCTTGATCATGAATTTGTTTGATCCATGAAGGCAAATCTTCACCCTGTGAACTAGTTTTAAAGTCACTTGGTAAGTCTCTCAACTCCATGACTCCTCTTGGATGAAGTCCATAGTTCACTTGGAATGGTGTCTTCCCTGTTGACCTGTTTACTAAATCATTGAAACTAAATTCTTCTTGAGGGAGGATAGGATCCCAAGTCTATCCATACTATTTTGTTAGACACCTTAGAAGGTTTCCTAAGGACCTGTTTACAACTTTAGTCTGCACATCTGTTTGTGGATGGTATGCAAAACTGAATGACAAGTTTGCTCCCAAATTTTTCTAAAGCGTTCTCCAAAAATGCACTTGGAATTTCACATCTCTTTCCAAGATAATGGATGATGGAAATCCATGAATCCTAACCACCTCCTTAAATAAAAAGTTAGAAATATGAGAAGAATCATTAGAAACTTTACAAGGAACAAAGTAAGCCATTTTATTAAATCTGTCAACAATAACCAAGATGTTATCAAATTCCTATTTAGTTCTTGGAATTCCTAGGACAAAGTCCATGCTCACAATGTCCCATGGTTTTTTTGGAAGTGGGAACTTGGTTGATAGAGACCCTGATTAGCCCTAACTCTTTTGGATCTTTGGAAAATAGTGCATATCTCAACAAATTTTCTGACATCAGTGGGTAGTTTAGGCCAGTGATAGTTTCTCCTTATGAGTTCAAGTGTCTTATCAATCCCAAAATGACCCCCTAGTGTACTAAAATGATTTTATCTGATCATATTTCCTTTCATAGAGCATTTAGGAATACAAATTTGACCCCCTTTAAAGAAAAGACCATTCTGCAATAAATATTATGAATAAGTAGTGTTAAATGCATCTAAGAGAGTAGAGAAAACCTTGTAGATATCACCAAAGTCTGAATCATCCTTGTATAGGTGCTTGAGGGCATCAATTCCCATGCTTTAAACTTGTACTTCTTCAGCCAAAATCACTCTTCCACTAAGATCATCTGCAAATTTGTTTGAGGTTCCTTTCTTATGTTTTATAGAGAATGTGAATGCTTGTAGTTGTTCAACCCATTTCATGTGCCTGCAACTTAACTTTTCTTAACTCTTAAGAAAACTAATGCATGGTTATCTATAAAAAAAAAAAATTCCTTTGGTAGCAAGTAGTGCCTCCATTTCTTGAGGGCTTGAACCATAGCATAAAGTTCTAGGTCATATGTACTATACTTTTTCTTGGCTTCATTCAATTTTTTAGAGAATAAAGGCAGTGGTCTTCCATCTTGGCTAAGGACTGCACCTATGGCTAGATTACTAGCATTTGTTTCCACTATGAACAATTTTTTGAAGGTAGGTAGTGCCAAAATGGGATATTGTGCTACTCTCCCCTTCAAATACTCAAAAGCTTCATCTACTTGGGTTGTCCATTGGAAATTTTTTTTCCTTCCACCCTTGATGGTATCAAGTAAGGGTGCACAAATAGGACTAAATTTTTTGATAAAATTCCTATAAAAGGTAGCCAATCCATGAAATCTCCTAACTTCTCCTAGTGTCTTTGGTGTTGGCCAACTGATGATAGCCTCCACTTTTTCAGGATCCATTTTCAAGGTGCCCTTTAATGAAAAAACCCAAGAATGTCAACTCTTGTTGCATGAATGCACATTTTTCTAGGTTGAAAGACAATTTATTCTCATGTAGTCTTTGGAGGACCAATTCAAATTATCTCATATGTTCTTCTTTGGTGCTACTAAGGATCAAAATTTCATCCAAGTAGACTACTACAAACTTGCCTATGAAATTATGAAGCACTTCATTCATTAGCCTCATGAAAGTTCTAGGAGCATTACTAAGACCAAATGGCATCACAAGCCATTCATATAATCCTTCAATGGTTTTAATTTCATTTTTCCACTTATCTCTAGGCCTTATCCTTATTTGATGATAGCCCGATTTGAGGTCTATCTTGGAAAAATAACATGCTTCTCCAAGTTTCTCTAGTAGATCCTCTATTCTTGGTGTAGGGAATCTATATCTAATTGTTATTTTGTTTATTGCTCTAGAGTCACTGCATATTCTCCATTTTTCCATCCTTCTTAGGGGCCAAAAAACTTGGGACTGCACAAGGGCTAAGACTCTTTTATATGAGTCCTTTGGTCAACAATTCACTGATTTGTTTAGTTACCTCTACATTTTGATCAAGGGTGAGTTTATATGCAGCGTTGTTTTTTAGGGAAGCACCTGGAATGAAATATATCTGATGACATATGTCCCTCAATGGTGGGAGTTCATCTAGTGTGTCTCTTGCAACTATTCCCTTATGCTTATGTAGTAGACTATCTACTTCCTTAGGTACCTCTTTGTGCACCATTTTCTCCTTTGGTTTAAGGACTAGGGCATATCCTACCTCTGAATCTTGAATATTATAGATCATTTCTTGTTCTCCTGCAAGTATGACTAATTGTTCTTTTGGTTTTTCTTGTTGAGGATCAGGAAGTGGGAGTAGATTGAACTTGTGACCATTCTACTTAATCTGATACTTGTTTGCGACTCCAACATGTTTTGATTGAAGATGATATTTCCATGGATGTCCTATCAAAAGGTGATAGACATCCATATCTACAACATCACAAAGGACTCTATCCTTATAGTCTTTGATGGAAAAATCTACCCAAGCTTGTTCATTTTGAAGGGCTTGTTGTCCTTTTGTCAACCAAGAAACATGGGAGGGATTTGGGTGGGGTACATTATCCAATTTTAATTTATCTAACATCTCCCTAGATACAAGATTTTTAGTACAACCAGAATCAATAACTAACTTGCATACCTTTCCATGGCTCTTGCAGTTGGTTCTAAAGAGATTCTTTCTTTGAGGAGGCTCCACTGGTATTGGTGCTTGGATAAGGGTCCTCTTCATCATGAGGCATACTCCTTATTCTCCAGTACAGTATCTCACACTATCAGCATCATCTTCTTGCACTAGGTTGGCCCTCTTTTCACCTTGGTTATTCTGTCTATTTATATCTAGACACATATTGGTATAGTGACCTATTTATTGCAATTATAGCACTTGATTTGTTCATTGTTTCTTCCTCCATTTCTACCCCTACCATTTCCTCTTCTTCCTCTATATCCACCCCTTGAACTTCTTTCTCTTTAGGTGTTCTCTTTATTGGATTCTACTTGTGGTCTATTACTTTGTCCTCTTCCTCTATCAATCTTACATTTTCCTCTACTACTCTGTTCATTTCTTCTTCTAAACTTCTCTTCTACCTCTAGTGCCAATTGATAGAACTGGTTTACTATGGTAGGGATTTTTAGGCTAAGCTCATATTGAATTGAAATTCTTAGTCCTTGCATATATCTAGCAAGCTTTACACATTATGGTTCAGAAAACTTGGATTTCATCACCAATTTATGAAATTATTCAGTATAGGTTGAGATATCCATCTCTTTTTGTCTTAGACTCATCCTTTTCTTATGAATTTGGACTTCATCATCTTTAGGGACATAATTTTCACTAAGTAGGACCACCATTCTCTTCCATGTGGTGAGTGGATTCTTTCCTTTCTTCACCCTATCATCTTGAGTGAAGTTCCACCATGTGAGTGTGGTGCCTTTGAGATTTGACTTAGAAATCTTCACCCTCTAGTTTTCAAATATGTCTTCACAATCAAAGGAACTATTTAGGGCATCCACCCAATCCATTGCAGCATCTGAGTCCATCTTCCCATTGTATGTAGGCAACTCAAGCTTGGTATCCATGGTTCTCCTCTCCATATATTTTAGAGTCTTCATAAGTAGTCTCTAGTCTGCAGGACATTCATCTTCCTCTTGCTCAAGGGGTTCTTCTTCACTCCCTTCTTCAAAATATTCATAGTTACCACTTTTCTTGTGAAGATCTTCCATTTTTTGTCTCATCAACTGCATCTCAGTTTCTCGTTGTTCATCATTCTTTGTCCTTTTGTCTCTAAGGTATCTTACTATCTTTGCATTGGTCATCCTTGTTGACAACCCTCCATCATCTTCTCCTTCCATGGTGTTGGTTTTATTTTTCCATTAATGATATTTGATGCTCTTATATCAAGAGAGTGCTCTACACCTTCAAAAGATCCTGCAAACAATAATGAAATACACTATCCTCCTAGAGGATGCTAAGTCTTCTTCAATAGGAAGTGACTATTACTTCATTTTAACACAAATAGGAATCTAAGTATTTGAATGGGGATGGAAAGGTTCCATACAATCCAATGATCTCTAAAAGAAATGATTTTTTACCCTTTAAAGAGTCTAAGAACTTAGACTGCAATTCTGGCTTATAAGCCTTCCTGGCTTGTATCCCTATTGAGTGAGTTTTTAGGACTTAGTTTAAATACTTCCCAAATTACCTATCAAAAAAATATTAGATCCAGACACCCTTTATAGATTTATATCAAACCCCAAAATCATATACTCCCAAACACAAAGGAAGATACTGAATGCTTATTGTTGCAATTGACCTAATTAGGCCTAAAAGGGTTGATTTGTTCTAGAAGTCTTCACCATTCAAACTCCTAAGGAAAGCCACCACTTGGAATGTTTAAGGGGACCCCTTAGAGACCATAATACACCATTATATTGAGTTTTTTCACCCCCAAAGTGTTGTTGCTACTTCAATCTTCTCTTGACTAAACCAAGCACATAAAGATGCTTGGCCTAGGGCTTGCAAGTAAAAATTATAGATCCATTCCCCTACTCCCAAGATTCTAGAATCCTATAGTACATTGGACCTAATTTAATTTAGCTAAGGGGAAAGGAATTCCCATAGTGGAAAGGCAAGTTAGGGCATGATCTCTGAAAACTACCTATCTAGGAAGGGTTTCTGTGCACCTCAGAGAGATTTATTGATAAATTTTGATTTTGATCTTAGAATCATTTCAAAAAAATTGAACATATTCCTAACTCATCTTAGATTCCAATTCATCCACTCATTTTCTTCTTTCAATCTATACTAGACCATACACATTCAGTTTACAGACATAAGTTAGGGAAAATTAGGAATTTTATTGATTCTAAAATTAAAACTTACATCATCTTGTCTTCCACCTTCCTAAAAGGGATTATGAAGACCTTCCCCAATAGATCCAACCAATTTTTGAAGGTTGTGACCATAGGGAGGCAATTACATTATGTTTTAGCAACTTTTTGTAAAAATTGCTTAACAACTTTTCTTGCTTTGTTTAACTTTTTGTATTTCTTGCAAAAGTGCACTTTTTCCCTAATAGGACCTAAGTCTAAGATCAGAGAAATCATTATTGACTTGAAACATAAAAAAAGGAATAATAACACACCTAGACTATACTAAACACAAAAAATTCCAATTGACCATAGTCAAAGCCCAAGGTTTATAAAGACACCGAGGGTGACTAGGCCTTACAAGTTGGCTTATTGAAAACTATTGAAATGATCTTGATGACCCTTAGGCATGGAGGCCCTTGGGGGAATGATTTGAAGACCCTAGGAAGATGATTACTTTGAAGACTAGAGGGAAGGTTCTCTTGCACCAACATATCTCTAAATCGATGAATAAAATTCTTGACTCTAGTTTGTTGATGAGATTCAATGCCAACCCTTGATATTGTCTTGCATTGATGGTTCTTGCTTAAACCCGGAACACTTTGCTTAACTCTAGCCAGATCTTGAGATTCAGGGATATATCTATCTCTGAATCACTAGAAGCAACCCTTGACCATAGTTCGATTGTGAGATTCAGAGATAAATCTATCTCTGAATCACTGAATACATAACTTAACTTGGATTAGATCATGAGATCCAGCGATAGCCCTCCGATCTTATCAACATCAACAACCCTTGCCAAATCTCTAGATTTTTTGAGACTTAACTACATCATTTTGAGATCAGGAGATAAACATAAAAAGTCAAGTCTTTACCTCTATCACTAGATCACTTAATGTTATCCACTTAACCACAAACATTATGAGACTTGGAGATAACCGCCACACAAAGTCATTGAATACTTAACTAGATTTGATCTCGGTAGGAAGTGTGTCATCTAGGCGCAATACCTTACTAGCTATCTATCGATCATTTTTTGTTCAAGGGAAATCACCCACCATGGGATTGACTTCACCTTTCTTAGCAGAAGCATTAAAGATAAAATGCCTATGGGGACATAGACTTAGGAAGCATTAAAGTGCACCCCACTGAGGAATTTAGGAAAAAGACATGGACCTGCCCTATGACTTAAAAACACATGGGTTAAGTCACTTAAGTGACATGAAAAAGTAACTCAAAATTAGAACATGCACTAGGGATTAGGGTTTTTTACATGAAATGAAACAAGGGTTTAAGACTAGAGACCTAAAGCATGGATAAAAAGACCTAAAACCACTTGCAACTAACCATGGAACCATGAATTTTTTTACAGTGCCAATAGTGGCTCTGACTGGGGAAGGTTAAACACAAGTTCAATGGTATATTCCATAATATTAGGGACAAGAAGACCACCTAAAGGAAAAGAAACTAACCTACAATAGAGAACAAACAATAGAAAGGAAAAACCTACTCTACAAGAAAATACCTGCATCTCTTCAACTTTATTCACTGATTTGAAGAAGTCAAACCAGGCTTGATGGTCTAAGGCTATCAAAAAAGTTTTGACCCATCTTGCCTCTATCATAAATAAAATTTTCTACTCCCTACATTTGAAGCAAGCTGAAAAATGCACTTTCATCTGTCTGATCAGAACTACTACCACTTTCCATTAGCTCACCACATAGAAAAATATCAGCACCCTCATCATCTGAGCCTATATGAAGATTAGAAAAACCTTAAAAATGTAAATCATGTGGCATCCACATGTTGCATTCACTAGATAAAAAAAATTAAACCCAATGCAATATACACCATTGTCTAGCTCAATGCTACATCTTGGAGAAACACCATCTAGCTGAGAAAGACACTCATATTCTGCCATATAGCTGATAACATTTATAACATCTTCTTGAAAGGGAAATAAATCAAAATCTCAACAGGAGGAGTGTTCATCATCATCATCATCATCATCATCATCATCATCATCATCATCATCAAAGCTCCACATAATGATCCCTATTCTCCTCTGCAGAGTAACCATCTTGCATCATGTTAGTGGTTTGCATAAAAATAACAAAGCTCCCTAAAGAAATCAGTTGCAAAATATCAACATTATACAAACCACAATCCTGTTGGTGGGAGGGAGGGCACACATTAGTATATTCATCATGAACATGCATAATTTGAGAAATTGAAGGACCATCCTGCAATGGTAAATGAAATATTTAGAATCTAAAAAAGATTCAAAATCTACACAACTATCCCACTCATCACTCAACATAATATCAAGAATCACTTCGTTCCTTGAATCTAAAAAAATACTGATGCATTCATCATCTGATACATCATACTCAATCCTGCTATAGCCTAGTGATATAGAAGTAGAAGAAGAGTTAGAAAAATGCATATCAAAATTAGGACCTCCTCACTCATATTCTTTGTCAAACTCAATGTGTGTTGGGTGAAAGAACTCAGAGCTATCCCTCTCTAAATATATGAGATATTCACAAGTCAAAAACTCTAAAATTTGTTCACTATGAAGTGAACTATTATCATCATTTTCACCTGCCTCTGATATTCAGTCACAAGCATCATCTTCATTTATCCAATCATTAACCTCTTACTGACTACACACATCCTATGCCTCATATTGAGAAAGAGCATCACTTCCATGATTACAAGAGAGAGCATCAATACTAGATACATATTCTTCATAAGTTCCATCATTCTCAATATAAGCATCACTAGGTACAACCTCATGTGTAACCTCAAGTTCAAGAACAACATCATTGTTTATCCAATTCCTGATGTGCACATAATGTTTTTCCCTCAAGCAGGCTAGCCAATGGGTTGATTTAGGAAAAAAAAGTTCCAAAAATAAACCAATGAAAATAGACTCTTAAAACTCAACACGCCCTAGAAGCTCATCATATGCATCACAAAACCTTTCATAAAACAAAGGTATTGATAAATCCCTTCTCCATCCCACCTTTTTTCTTATAAGCAATATGTAATCCTTTTGGATGCTTTGGTCTAAAAATGTAAGTCTCCTATTCAATTCCCCCATTTTTAGCACATACTTGCTTATGATTTTGCAAAATGCAACCTTAATCTTGAAGCATGCAAACCTCTATCCACACATTTTTCCTTCTCTTAGTGCTTAACCACTTAATGAGGAAACATTTACAACTTTGAAAAATGACCCTCAAAGGTTAGGATATAGGGAAGGTAAGTGTCCAATGGGACATGAGTGATGAGACTTCTACCACATGGGAGGATGCACTTCTGCAATTTGTTCTCAGTCAGTCAATTTTTTGAAATTTAGACCTAGCACTTATGCCAGAGACAAATGTCTCCCAAGATTCAGGCAGACCATCTAATGCAATCAATAATAATTCCTTATAATCAATTTCATAGCCAAATGTTGATAATTTATCTCTTAGAGATGAGACTCTCATAAATTATGAATTGATCGTCTCACCTTTGTTCATGCTTATCTGATTTATCTTCCTCTTCAAGGCTAATTTATTGTTTGCATTACTTATTTCATAAGTTTTCTCTAGTGCTTTGAACATCTCATATGCTCTTTCATATTTTGTTAATATTGGAAAAATGTGATCTCTAACCCCATTGATGATGATCTTCATTACTTTATCATTTCCTTCATTCCAAGTTGATATCTCAGGTTCCACCCCTGGTTTTATCTTATTTTCTCTTATGAAAGATTCGACTTTATTTTCTTTTAATATAATTATGATTCTAAACTTCTATGATTGAAAGTTGTCTACTCCCTCAAGCGTATCCTCAAATCTGATAATGCCTTCCATTGGGAATGTATTATATTCAATCTAAATCTAATTAATCCAGTTTATCAGCTGCTCATATCCTTTAGAACCAGTGCTCTGATACCATGTAAAAGATGATAAACTTCTATAGATATTAGTATTGAATATCAGATGTATTTTTTTTGTAAGTGAGTATATATATATTTTTTTTGCAAGACACTTGATACTTATTGATTTATGTACTTTGATGTCTTCAAATGATCGAATGATATTGATCATATATCATATTGGGAATTCATGACTTGATGAATCATGACTCATTAATGAGTCATGAACCATCAAGTCATGACTATCTAAATCATATCCAATGACCATAACACATACTATTTACCTAATAAATATTGGTTGACATAAACGCTATTTGGTAATAGTCGATAATTATTGACTTGGTGCATAAGTCATCACCGATAATTATCAGTTAAGAAAGTTGATAGTAGTCGACACTTATAAGAACCGATACTTATCGGTATTTTCTAAGTATTAATAAACCAATGTAATCGATATTTGATAAATCATTTCAATTATATACAATAATATATATGTATATGCTAATGTATATGTAATAGCAATTACATATACATTAATATGTACATATATGTATTCTTTATATATTCAAGTTAATTATCTGAATGATCTATCAATTTCCAACAAAATTTCTCACTTGTGAACCGAATGGGTTTGCATATGGAGGAACACCAAGGGTTCAAATTCAAGGTGGAAAGAGAAAACCTCTTGTCATGTATCCATCTAGTCCCGCAATTAAGCATTACCATGGGGAACCAAACAATAACATATGAATTCTTTGTAGTAGATCTTGATGACATGGAGGTCATACTGAGCATTTAGTGGATGGAGACTATTGACAAGTGCACAAAAAGTTTAAAAAGGATGGACTTATCCTTCAAATGTGATGGGAAAAAGGTATTTCTAAGGGGAATGTCAAATGGCAGCTCGAAGGAAATCTTAGCATGATAGAGGGAGGCAATATTTAGACATGATGATGTAGTCTCGGAGGCACACTTCTTGGTATCAATAGAACCCTCGAGGGGTCAACAAGCATACTACCATGATGAAGAGATTCAAGTAGTGTTGGAAAAACAAAGTTTGGTTTTGAACCAATCATATCAATACCACACCCTATCTCCATCCTAAGAAGTTTAAGAATGAGATAGAGAAAATGATCTAGGAAGTCCTCGACAAAGAATGGATCAGCCCCATCTCTAGTCCCTTCGTGTCGTTAGTAATGTTGGTCAGGAAGATGGATGGATCCCTCCAGATGTGTGTGGACTACTATGCATTTAAAAAAACACTATCAAAAATAGGTACTCCATCCCCAAGATAGGTGAGTTGTTGGACGAATTACATGGCTTAACCTATTTTTCCAAAATAGATCTTCATTCTGGCTACCATGAGATCTTCATGATAGATAAAGATGTGGCTCGAAGACAACCTTCTGTTTCCATTAACAACACTACAAATTCTTGGTCATGCCATTTGGATTGACCAATTCTATGACCACCTTCTTGTTGTGCATGAATCACATTTTCAAGAAGCAGTTGTGCAAGTTCCTGTTAGTGTTCTTTGATGACATACTCATCTATAGTAAGACGTGGGAGGAAAATATGAGGTATTTGGATGAAGTTTTGGGAATCATGGAGTCACAATTATTATTTTTTGATAGGTCCAAATGTGGGTTTGTAATGGTGGAGATACTATATTTGGGACACATTATCAGTGCCGGAGGGGTTTAGGTACACCTGGAGAAAATCCAAGCCATTTTGGACTAGCCACCTCCCAACACTCTTTCAGAGGTGCATGGATTTTTTGGATTGTGTAGTTATTATAGAAGGTTTGTGAAGGGATTTTCACAACTTAGTGCACCACTGATAGATATGAGGAAGAAGGGATCTTTCCAGTGGAATGAATAGGAACAAGACACCTTCAAAAAGCTAAAGGAAATCGTGAGTTCCAGTCTAGTTCTGGCACTACCATACTTCACTTGACCCTTTATCTTGGAGTGAAATGTATCTGGAAAAGGCATTGGACTGGTGTTGATGTAGGACTGTCACCTCCATTTCATTCAAGATTTGAAAGCTCTTGGGAGTAGAGAAAATATATTCCATCTACGATAAGGAGATGCTTGCCATCATGCATCCAATAAAAATGTTTTGGCAGTACTTAGTCAGAGCTAAGTTTGTTGTATGTACAACCCACAAAAACCTGCGATATTTCCTCAACTAGAGGGATTTGAATGAAAGGCAAGACAAGTGGGTAAGAAAAATTCAAGAATTTGATTTTGATATTGAGTATGTGAAAGACAAAAATAATGTGGTGGCTGATGCTCTATAGAGAAGGCCTACCATATGCTCTCTATCCCATATTTTGATAGATTGGAAAGCACATTTATTGGTTGAGTACTCCAAGAATACTTTCGTGTGCAAGTTGATGGGTGGTCAAGTGTACGATGATAGATACAAGGTGGTTTGTGATGTCTTTTACTACAAGGGAAAAATCTATTTAGTACCCAAGTCGAAGATGAAGGAAAGGATTCTAAAAGAAATGCATGACTCATCCTTAGAAAAACACCTGAGATACCTAAAGACCTATAGAAAAATACATGAAATGTTCTCTTGGAAAGGCCTTAAGAATAATTTTCTCTATTATGTGCAAGAATGCTCCACCTATCAGCAGACCAAATCCGAGCACACCTTGCCTGCGAGACTGCTTCAACCATTACCAATCCTTCACTAGAAGTGGAATAAGATCTCCATGGATTTCATTTTTGAGCTTCCCAAGGAAAATATTGTGTCTTTGTCATGGTTGATTGGCTGACCAAATATGCCATTTTATTTTCCATCTCCATAGGATGCCAGGCGGCTCAAGTAGTTGATTTTTTCTTCTGTGAGTTATTCTGCTTGCACGGTCTTCCACAAAACATAGTAAGAAATAGGGATAGATTATTTCTCAACACTTTTTGGATGGAGTTATTTCAGTTGGTAGGGATATAGTTATCACCAAGCATGAGGTTCACCTATAGATGGATGGACAAATGAAGATTATGAACAAATGGCTAAAGGGTTATCTTAGGAACTATGTTTCAACACAACATAAGGTATGGTTTCGTTGGTTATGTTGGTTGTATTTCCTCTTTTTGAGTCTGCTTGTAAAATTTTGAAGTTCCCTATCATACCTATGCTCAAAAGTTGAAAGCCATGGCTGAAATTGCTTATATGTTTCTGCAAGTAGTGTTTTCAGCCCTAAACCTAGTCAAAATTTCCCAAAACCCTAGACCCTAGGGTCATTTCTATTTGGAAATACAAAAAAGCCCTAATTTCTTAGCTGACTTTCTATTTTCTTGTTACCTTTTTCATAACTTAAGTCTGAGTTATTTTCATGTGCTTATATGTTTGTCACTTAGTCTCATGAAGAAAAGAAAATATTCCATTTAGTCTGGAGACTTGGTAAAATTCTTTGGTTGTGTAGTCTCGTATTAAAAATAACATGTTTTGAAAGATCAGGAGACTTGGCGCAGACCGTTCATCTTAGATTTGATCTAATGATGGTTGGGTTATCTCATGATAAACCCTACAATTTCAAATTTATCTAGTGACATGGATTTTTAACAGTCACCAAGTCTCTGAATAAAACCTAGGTTAAAAGGTCAGTTTGAATAATAACATTGTCGCATAGTCACAAAAAGAATCATGAGTTAAGTTAAAGATCAGGAGATTTAGTGACAACCACAAGATGAAAGCCAGATCTGGCGGTAGTCACATGGTCATGGTTAGAGGTTGAAAATTCAAACAAGATCTGACAATCAAGAGACAAAATAAAAATAATATAAGTGTTCATCAGTCGCTAAGTCTTGATAAAGATTAGGGTTTGATATGAAGATCAAGAGACTTGGTGACAACCATCAGATGCAGAGGAAAAGAAGATCAATGACATTTGTGTTGTCTCTAGATGGAAATCATAAAAGTGAAAAAATCAAGTGTTAAATAGACTAAAGGTGCTAGTCGCAAGGTCTCCAGATAAACCATAAGTTAGAGATTTGGTTCAGCGACATGGAGATGTAACAATCGCCAAGTCTCCAGATGTAACCTAAGGTTGAAGAAAAGTTAAGTGAAGGATTAGTTGTGATGTCCCCGTAAGAAGATGGGTTAAGTTAAAAGATTAAACAACATGGAGACAACCGTTGATCTAAAGATTGATCCAACGATAGTCACTAAGTCTCAGTAACAAACTACAGTTAGAAAGAATATCAAGTGACAAGGAGATTACATAGTCACTAGGTTGCCAGAAGTAAAACTAGAGTTAAAAGAAGACTTTTATTCGACGCCATCATGGAAACTTGCTATCCAATAAGATAAAAAATATTTTGACAGATGGAAAAGTAGCTGAAATATGATTAAAGACAACCAATCATATTTGAGTTCGATATCTTTTCAAATTTTATAAGGTTTTTATAAGAAAAATCACTCATTAAAAATTTATTACTTGTTAGTTTGAATGCAATAGATAGAACCATAATTGATGTCATAGTTCATAAAATAAAGGGAAAGTGATTGAATTGTAAGTTTACTTGTTGTGAAGAGATGGCTGCATTGATTTCTTAGTTATAAGTAAGATATATGTTGTCATTTCATTCTTACCAAGCTTCCAAGTTTCCAAAGCTAAAGAGTTTTTAAGAGATTAGCATTTTCTGAGAAGAATTTCAATTCTCCAGTAGTAAGTGTTCAAAGAGGTGATGTTCTGGTCAAAGAATTGAGAGAATAGTATAATTGGTTGTCTTTGTAGTATTCAGAAGTTTGAATTTAAAGAGGAATCCATAGCTAGTGGTGAGGTTTTATAGAAGATTTGTTTTAATATCGGTGAAAAGGGGTGTGAACAACATAGAAAGGGAAAAATGAGTCAAGCACTAAGTTTGGCATCCACCAATGGGAGAAGTGATGATGCTGAGGATAACACAAAGGGGAAGAGAAATTATTCAGATGAATTTCTCACATTGCTTCTAGGGTCAAGCCAGAACAAAAAGGTTAGTGCCGATGTTTTAATTTATGATCTATCATATATTAGAGATGCAAAAACCCTAGGCTCATCTAGTTATTCATTGTTTAATTACTTCTTTAATAATAGTGATGAGGCTATGCCAGTTTCAAACCCTTGGACCTATGGATTGGCTAGGTTAGTAGTTCCTGACATCTTTGTAGATGTTGATTTTGTCTTGGAAATGGCCAGTAGGTATGATACCCTGACCAAAAAAATTAAAAGGGATGATGGGAAGGCCCTAGATACCCTAGACAGGAACTCCTTCACGAGGGCTTTCAATGTCTATTATCCCATGACCACTGAGAAAATTTTGAAAAGCCTAGAAAATAGGTATACTAGAGAATATGGAATTGCAACCAAATTGATCAAGGAACATCATGTTCCAAAGAAAATGAAAACCTATATAGCACCCATGCTAGGGACAGCTCCATATTTTTACAAGGAACTAAACTTCTATATGAAGTACATATCATATGCACTATGTAGAGTGCTAGGAAAGGATGGAGGAGCAGAGAGGATTACCTCAAACATTTTGATGATGGTGCTGGATATGCAGAGGCCCCATACTACTTCCAATTATGATTATATCCAGTATATCATAGATTAGATGCACCAGGGGTTTGTGGACATACAAAATAAGAAGGATCATCCCAAGTTTATGAATTATTCAATTCTTATGCATTTGATCCTATACTACAACTTCCCACTCATGAATTTCCAGTGTCTAAGGCCACAAAGGTTTCATCGCAACCAGCCTAACCCTATTCAGTTTTGGTTGAGAGTGTGGAACTACACCTCTAGGGAGAAGGAGTTTTGTGCTTTTGAAAATTGGATAGTATATCCAATTCTTTAATGCCTAGGATTCAACAAGACTAGGCTACAATTCAAAGTGATACAATTACTCAGACCCTACCAGTAGCTTGACAAATGGCTAGGAGACCACAATTGGGGAGCTTTTTATTATGAAAATAATTTCATACTGATCAGGGTGTATGGTTGTACCCATCCTCCCCATCTATTTCCATTCAATGTGCCACCAAGCATAGCTACAATGGAATCTATAAGACAACTCATTTTAACTGATAAGGAAGACCTTGCTCCACATAGGAAGGGTACATTTACCCCAAGGCAGTTCAGAATTTATAATTTTACTATTTGAAAGAGGGATTTGGACCCTGGGAATAATTGGATTATTCATTACAGGATGAATGTGTCCTTGTACAGGTATGTTGACACAAAAGGCTTCATTCTTAGTGCAAAGAAGTTGCTGACACCAACCATCCCCTACACCAAATACCATGAGGAGTGTATGGTAGAGGATTTGATAAGAAATATTTTGGAGGATGAGGAGGTTGACAGGAGAGTTGTAAAGTTCAATGAACTAATGGAACTAGAAAGACAAGTGAAGAGAAAGGGAATTACTTTTGGTGGTTTTTTCCCAAACATGCCATATTTGAAGAGGCTAGATGCCATGATAGAGTCTCACACTCTCCTATGTAATCATCTAGAGGATGCACTAGTAGTTCTAGAGAAGGGCCACAAGGGGCACTCATAATCAAAGTATGATGATGATAGTGATGAAGGATCTTTAATGCCCAGTTCCCCTCCAGTCAATCAAGAAGTTGCAAAATAACAAGTTGTTGAGGGAGAAAATATCATTGACCTAACAGAGGTCCCTGAGAAAGAAGGCACAAATGAGCCCCCACCTAATAGAGAAAAATTATAAATAGGGGAACCTTCTCAGAAGAAGGCAAAAAGGAAAGACTAGGTTGGTTCCCTTACAACTAGAAATAGGCCATATGATCACCAATTGAGAAAATAGATTAGGGAAGGAAAGAAACTTCAAAAAGATGTGGAAGAGGAGGAAGAGCTACCTCTTAGAACCTGTACAGATGAGGGACTGGTATACCAAGATCAATTCCTTAAGGATGATAATTTCATCAAGACTAAGGAATTTAAAGATTTTCTCATCTAGAACAAGCAACAAAAAGTAAGTGCATAGTTGTAGTTGGCAGGTGGTCATCCAGTGACCCAAGAGGCTCTACAAACACTACAGGATTATGATCCTGAATCAGAGCAGATCACACCTGAACAAGCAAGACAACTGGTCAAGGCCAGTGGAATGCTACTAGTGGAAGGTTGGGATTTATCCTTAGCCTTTATTATTGATCAAATTAGAAAAAAACTTGATGTCAAATTATCATCAGAGACATAGGTTGGGGACATGATTAGAGGGTTTGGATACAACCCTAAGTCCCAGGCACTAGCAATGTGGAACTTGGATCCAATAGATAAAAAGCCAACCCTTTTGAACATCCAAGAGAAGATGGAGGGTAAAAAAATAATCTGGTTACATGAGATTTGGAGATCTCCCAAGTGATAACAAACTTTGGCCAACTGAATGAGGCAAAAGCAGTCCAGATGTCTGAAAAGATGAAAAAGATCACTAGTGATATTATCAAGGATAGAGAGCTAGGGATGATAAAAATCAAAGAACAAGAGAAGCTCACAGCAGAGCTTACTCAACAACTAATTGACATGCCAAAGGCTGCCCCTACTAAGCCAAAATAGGTAATAGATTTTGAAATCCAAATAGAGCAAATAGGGGAGATAGCTACAGAAACAGAGCAAGAGATCAGAGAGCACAACAGTGTGATTTTGGGTGCATTGACATCAATTTTGTAGCATAGAATAGACATTATTAAAGATAAGATTGATGTGGTGTATGGAGCCTATGGAAATTTTCCAGGCCTTCAAATAGAGGTAACTAACTTTATATCAATTTTGAATCCCTACTATGCAACTTGGTCTGGCAGGACAACACTTTTTGAGATATCGGCATCTGTTCAACCACTGAGGTTAGACTTACCAGAGATAGTTACCCTTGTTGGGATAGAGATAGAGAAAAATTGAGCCACCTTTTCATTCTTCAAAGGAAAAGGAAATCAGATAGAAGAAAGGTTAAATATGTTTGGGGTGAATTACAATAGATTTGTATATCCCATCAGAATCGAGGACAATCAGATCAAGCCATTAGGGCTATGGGGCTCAGAGTTTGACAATGTGTTACCCAATAAAGATATTTATATATTTGATCAAGGAGAGCTGGACATGGAGATATTTAATAAGATTTTGGATGAAGAAATTAAAGCAGAGAAAGACTACAATAAATTCATCACAGATGTCAAAAGCATAACAAATGCTAAGTGGGAAAGACAAAAGGCCCAGCTTGAGAGTATACAGAGATTTGAGTGGTGAAAGGAGGAAGATGTCACAACATGGGACATATTCATAAAGCCCAAGAAGAAAAATTCTGTTACAGTTGACCTAGATATCATGGATGAAGAATAGGAGGACACATGGCACCTATTCTTTGAGCATCAGAAGGTTAGCAATCTTAAAGACTAGTGTAAGTTAGCGTGAATTGGTGGGCACTAGATCTCATTACATATGAGATGCTATCCTGAACATATATAGAAAAAGGTGCTGACATCCACAAGAAGACAAAGGTAAATTAGATCTTGTTGTTTAGTTTTTTCCTCCCACCGCTTGGTGTTTTCCTATCTTTTGTCTTTTCTAGTTTTTAGGGTTAGTTCTTCTAAACCATCCGAAGCTTGTAGCATCCTTATATTAAGGATTCCAAGATGGTTTAGGCCTATATATAGTGATCTTATATCATTTTTTAGAAGTTTGGAGTTGGAAATGAATGAAATATATTACAAGGAAGACTACTAAAATTTGTTTGAGCCTTTGTACTATTTGTCTATCTAAATGTATTTGAAGCTTTAAGACATTAATACAAATATTTGCAATCTCTTTTCTGCATCTTGTATTGTCTCTTTTCATTACTATTATAGTTCTTGTATGTTTACTTGTAAGGCACTTAGACATACCGATCACAAGGTGGTTGTGTAGTCATTTGTAAGCTCCTTCAAGGAAGGATTAATTATTTCAAGTGACCCCAGAGAGCTTAACATTAGTTTAAGGATCTGATGATATAGTTGTAGAGAGAGGATAATCTGTAAGGCATTTTATCTTTGTTGCAAATGTTTTATTGATCACCTTATTGTGGAGTTTTACTAGATATTGACTCATAGCCCAAGGATAAGGTATTGGTTTATAGTTGGCTAAGTAGTTGTTCATTATCCAACCAGTATTTTAATTTATCAAATCATTCACATTTCAAATGTACATTCCATTCAAGTAATTGTGTTTAAGGAATATAATTCAGTTTACTGATTCCTTTAAGAGAGAATCAAAATAGGTTATCCCTCCTGAGGTTCATAAGAACTGAAAAATGAAGAAGGACAAGAATCCTTATTACCTTACTAATTGTTGTTGTCAAAATACTAGTCTGGATCATTAAGCTTTGTATTAGAATTTTCATATTCATTTACTTGTTGATCCACTAAAAAGGCATTTCAGCAATTTAGTAAGAAGATAATCCACTTAAAAGATACTGTCATTCAGTAATCATCCATAGGTAATGTTTGCTTGAGTCAATGGATCTCAAAAAAGAAGGAGGAGGTAATAGTTTCCCCATATTTTATTTAATACCCTCATCAATTAGCCTTTCTCTTGCATAAAATAGGAGTTTACATTCAAGTGTACAATTATACTATCAAATTAAAGTTGTTTCTACAAGAAAAAGATCTAACAGGTTACATTTGGGGCACCACTATTACAACACCACTTATCACATGTTGATAGGTATGAAACCCTTCAAATAATTATACGGTTATGAAACTTCTTCATTCGTGGATCTGAAATTTGGTGACAGTCGCTTGCGAGGGCCAAAGAATGACTACAAGAGTGTTTGGATATCTTGAGGTCCCTCAAGGATAACCTACAAAGGGCTTAGTACCAGAAAAAGACATATGTTGAATGACACTGGATTGAGTGAAGTTTTTTAGGTTGGCCATCTAGTATACTTCTAGATTTAACCGTACATGCTATTTGTTATCTCTAAAAAATATTTTTTTATTATTAGTTTAGTCAAAGTCATGGAGTCAAGGAGAATCAATCGGTAAAAGGATATATTCAAGGATAAGACAAGTTGGTAATGCACACCAAGCCAGTTGGTAAAGTACAGAGTTGACAAAGTACCAAACACCTACAGTTACTGAGTGACACACTACACCAAGCACATATAGTACACTGAGTTGATATTAAACTAAGTGATGAAGATCACTTAACTGAGTATTATGGAGTTACTCAACCAAGTTAGATGGCTAATAAAAAATGTGATCAAATCACATTTAATGATTGTTAGAGAATTGATTATGAGTATAAAAGTATTTATAATAGTTTGTTATATGATCAATGATTCAAATAAATCAGAGTGAAGATCTAAGGCATAGATCAAATGGAAAAATGAAAGTTTGTCATTTCCAAGAAAAATAACAAGTACCGAGGTAAAAGTGACATGGTCACCGAGCTGGAAAGAAGATCCAATGGTCAAAATAAATTCATAGCGTACCTAACATATATGATTAAGAGGAAAAACTCATCTATATTTTGGATGAATTTTTATGTGTTGGAGATTTGATTCTGAGCAGTTGATTGTTTGTATGTTTGTCATTGATGACAACATATAATACACAGTAGTAATTATGTATGAACTTATTTGAATGATGACATGAAGACTTTCATGGATAGATACATGTTTTTGACATGTTTATTATGTTATTTTCATACACGCAGACCTAGATATGATGTTTCAATAAAGTTATGCAATTCTGTTATTGGCAGTTACAGTTTTGGAAGTATAACGGTTTAGGGACGGCGTATATAATGTGTTACATGAGTTGCACCTATCTTTAGGATATGCATGTGTATATTCATGTTTAGTTATGAATTTATGATACAAATCCAAAGGTGCCAAACATATTTCAAGATGATTGCAAAGTTATGGTTAATTTGGTGAGTCTGACTCAGTGAAGCGTCGCGTCTGTTCAACATTGACTTGCGCTGACTTAATATTGTTTTCATGCTTAGTTAAGCCAAATAAGATATTGATGAAGTTTTTCTAAGAGCTGACATGACCTTCTAATTTGGAGAAGATACTTATAGTAGTTCAATTGTGATACGCTAAGTGTGAATGATACAAAAAGTGAAGAAAGATGTACAGAGCAGCTTATCCGAGTTGGTTCATTCATCAAGGTTCTATGTGAAGAATAAGTGAAAGATTGTAATAAATTGGAATTGATCAAGATAGTAGGTCTACTCTACAGTTCATCATCAGATATAGTGGATATCTGTTATTCAGAAATTTGTAGCCTTCACCATCAAGCAGTGAGCTTTTGGACAGTGAGTCCACCACCCCTAACGGGGTTAATTGTAAAAGACTCCTAATAGGGTCTGACCCTTAACTAGGTCACTATACTTATTGCAGTGTATTGTACAACTCCTAATAGGGTTGAAATATCTTCTAATAGGGATTACTACAAAAAAGTATAGTTTGTTGTGGGTGCTAATTCCCACCAGAGTTTTTACCATTTGGTTTCCCCGTAATCAAATTGTGTGTTGAGTACTGTGTTATCTGGTTATGCATTTACTTTTTTGTACACTAAAGTTAAAGAAGTGAAAAAAGACTGAAGTAACTAATAACTAATTCACCCCGCCCCCCCTCAGTTATCCTTTGGGACTATTCTAACAATTGGTATCAGAGCCAAGTGTCTTGGAGAAGAAGCCTAACAACTTAAGGTAGATCAAGATGTCTTACTTCAAAAAAGAAAGCCCTAAGTTTGATGGAGAAAATTATTTGGATTGGAAAAACAAAATGATAACACATCTACAGTGTATTGGTTTTGAGATCTTTGAAATTGCCACACAAGAGGTTGTAATTCCATCTCTAAAAGACCTTGCAAAGGATGATGCAACCAACAGACAAAAGGACATATTTACACATAATGCAATTGCCAAAGAAGCCCTAATCAGTGCCTTATCTGATAGTGAATTTTCCAAAATCAAGAAAATTGAAAGAGCATATACCATATGGAAGTATTTAGAAGACATGTTTGAAGGAGATGTTCAAGCAAAGAATGCACACAGGAAGACATGGAAGAAGAAATATAACAGTCTTGAGATGTTACCTGAAGAGAACATTAGAGATTACAATCAAAGGATAAATGAAGCAGTATCTGGAATCAGGAACAATGGTGGTGAAATATCAGAAGAAGATATAATGGACAAGTTTCTAACTACTTTGACATTATACTATGAAAACAAGATCAGCATTCTAGAGGAAACTATGCAATTCTAACAAAAATTCAAGAGAGAGACTCTAATCAGCAAAATCTCTGCATTTGAGATATCAAAATTGAAGACTGAACCTAAAAGTGAAACAACATTCAAAGCCACAGTCCATGGTAAGAAATCCTTACACACCTCCAGTCACAATGAGAAAGAAGAAGTTGATGAAGAACTTGAAGAAATCATAGCTATGATTGCTAGAAGAGAAAAGAAAGGAAAAGGTAAATATGAAGGACAACTTCCATTCAAATATTTTTCATGTAATAAGATAGGTCACTTTGCATCTAAATGTCCCACAAGAGTCAAGAAGTTTAGATCTGATTACAAAACCAAATATAAGAAGGAATGTTATCATGTTGAAGAAGGTGTAATCGATGAAGATTCAGGAGAAGATGAAATTGGATTCATTTCCCTTAGAGATATGGAAAGGTTGCTTGAGGAAATGGACATTGTAGATGAAAAGGAAGAACAAGAACTAGCCCTAATTTCCAAAATAGAAATCAAAACTGATTGGATCATTGACATAGATGCTCTCATCATATGACAGGTGACAAAGATAGATTTGTTCAGTTAGACAAGTACAAAGGTGGTATGGTTAGATTTGGAGATAACACTCCCAAACCTATCATAGGCAGAGGTTCTATCACTTTGGA